>CAUZXS010005299.1:45000-70000 GCA_963585895.1 Sepioteuthis lessoniana | reverse complement strand
TATTATTATTAATATTAATAATTTGACATTGTTGCTGGAGTACTACAAGGAGACAAGCTAGCCCCATACCTCTTTATCATCTGTCTAGACTACGTGCTTAGAACTTCGATCGACAAAGTCAGAGAAAATGGCTTCGAGCTGACTAAGAAAAGAAGCAAAAGGTACCCCGCAAAAAAAATCACAGACGCCGACTACGCTGATGGCTTGGCGTTACTGGCGAATACGCCTAATCAAGCAGAGACACTACTGCATAATTTGGAACGAGCCGCAGGAGGCATTGGCCTCAATGTCAATGCACACAAAACTGAATATATGTGTTACAACCAAACGGGCAACATTACCACACAAGACGGAGCCTCTCTGAAACTAGTAGACAAATTCACCTACCTAGGAAATAGCGTCTCATCAACCGAAAACGACATCGATACACGACTGACGAAAGCATGGACGGCTATCGATAGGCTCTCGATCATATGGAAATCAGACCTGACCGATAAAATGAAACGCAGTTTCTTCCAGGCAGCGGTTGTATCGATACTGCTATATGGATGCACTACATGGACGCTAACCAAACGGCTGGAGAAGAAACAAGACGGCAACTACACAAGAATGTTGAGAGCAATATTGAACAAGTCCTGGCGACAACACCCCACGAGACACCAACTACACGGCCACTTGCCCCCCATCACGAAAACTATACAAGTTAGACGAACCAAACACGCAGGACACTGCTGGAGAAAAAAAGGACGAGCTCATAAGTGATGTAATCCTATGGACCCCCATATATGGCCAAGCAAAAGCAGGACGACCAGCTTGAACTTACATACAGCAGCTATGTGTGGACACAGGATGTAACCCTGAAGACCTGCCAGAGGCGATGAATGATAGGGAGAAGTGGCGAGAGAGGGTCAGGGATATCCGTGCTGGCGGCACGACATGATTATTATTATTATTATTATTATTTACTCCTTGAAAGTTTTTCAAGTCAGTTTTAGCTAATGGTCTTCATTTCAGCGCTTATGATATTTTCACATTAGTTTTAACTCTTCGCCTTCAATGAAGTCCGAATGACAGAAGCCTAATCGGCTGGAACAGTGGAATACGCCAACTTCCCCTTTGCAGAAGTGTAAGACCCTTCTCCACTTTCTACGAGTTTTCTAGGTATGGCATTAAACTGCACCTGATGGTGAGGCTCCTGTCCTGAATCTTTAGGAAGTGTGGAATACCTATTCACTGCTATTTCTCCCCGGTCACCTCCATGGATTAAATAGAACTGCTTAATCATATACAATACTTGGAACCATTTAACTGAGTTCAAATAGAAGTATTAGAGTTTGATAGAAATACTCGAAAGAATTTCGTTATGTTCAGATAATAAAGAGCAGTACTTGAAACCATTTAACTTTATCCAAATAAATGAACTCTGGCTCGTTTAAAATAATGTTACGTAATATCTACTGACGAACAAATCCTATATATATATATATATATATATATATATAGTGTCTCGGAGACTTTTTCGTTGTATTACAACTCTTCAGTGTGGCAAGACAAACCAGACGCTTCAAGCTGGGATAAAAAAAAAATGCCTAATTTTACATTACACTGATAACATAGCATACAGCCAGCGGCAAACCCAACACAAGCTGAAGAATTTAACGTACATATGTTAACTTCAGTTTGTTTACATCTTACACTATCGGACACCGAAATGCTAGAATCGTTCAAAGAGCTTTGCATTGTATATATACATATATATATAAACACAGGATTTGGCATTAAATAACGCACACTTGTTAATATGCTATAAAAACCTTCCAACCAACCAATGCACGTAAAGACGGCAAGTCTCCTCAAATCTCTACGACTAGATTTCAGCACTGCTGTGGTCTGTGAAGTACCTATTTTTTTCTCTGGTTTCCAATTTCACTGGTCTCTTTTCCAGCTTCCAGTGGATTGATCTATCTGTCTCAACTCTGATTGGTATCACTGTTACCTTTTTCATTCTACATCTTTTTTAGTCATTGGTCAAGGTTTATGAATATAAGTAGCTTTTCGCTTCCCTTTAATTTTACGCTGTGATCTTACCGTTGGGAAAGGTAAGAATACCCTCCTCATCTCCCAAAGAATGGTTGAAATAGTACCACAACTGTTCTTCAACAGAAATCGTTTGGCATCAAATAACTCACAAAGGTTGATATATAATTTAAACCAAGGATCCGAGATTAATTCTGTGATGCCACAGGAACAAGAAAATCCTCTAGATTACCAACACTTTTCTTCTTGTTGATTACAACTTGGTCATATCTTCTACTCCGAATGGGGAAATACGTTTGTATCTCAAAGACACATAGAATTTTATTCGTTTTATATTCAAGAACAAATTCTTGTTTCAGCATATACGATTTTAACTGAATTATCAATTTAGAAGATGATCTCCATTAGATCATCTTCTACACTGGATTCAGTGAGGCCATTTCTCGTATATAGTTTGCTGTATTCGCTTAATATGCAATTAACAGTTTCATATTAAACACCAGATAGTTCATATGTACTATTTTCCAAAGTTCTATATATTTTAGTTTTGACAAAAGTAGCGGTATTTCAGTTTTCACATTTTTTCTTTCTTTGATAAGCTACGTGAGATTAAAAATTATCAAGGCTGAAGACTGAAAATTTTAGATTTTTAAATTTTCTATTTAGCAGTCATGATAAAAGTGATGACGTTTAGACGTCTAGATTGCAGTTTAAATGAATGTGAATCTAATTTGAGCCATTTTGAAATATAGATTATAAATCCAATCTCAATGTTTTTGAAATGTAAATTTTCATATAAGAAAGGTCTTTGAAAGTATACGATCCTCACTATAACTAAATTTTTGGGGGCATGTCACGAACTCAAAGAAAAACAACAATGTAGTATAAAAAGAAGATTTTCTCAGATGTTTCGACCAATGGAGAACTCAGTGAAATTCAATGCCAATGAGACTATATATATATATATATAGTCATCGAGAGACAGACTGTTTGATCGTATTACAACTCTCCAGTGTGGCTACGCAGGCACCTCGGGTGGTGTAATGGTTAGCAAGGTAGACTAGCAAACCTACACGAGTGAGTTCGATTCTCATTGGGTGCCCAATTCATGCGGCCTTGTGCTACATCTAAGCAAAAAAGCTTAGTAAATTACCTCCAGTGTGGCTAGGCACGCAGGAGGCTTTAAGCTGGGATTGAAACTCGATAAACTTTACGCTAGACTTAGTATCTTACCGCTCAGCCATTTTAGACGACCTACGTCAGCGTGGGAATTATAACGCATTTTGTATTAGCTTTTTTTTAGTTTACATTTTATTCTATCTATGTTAAAGAACATAAGTTTATAAAAAAGGAAATTTCCATGGTATTGTTACATAGCCATACATGAATATATGAAATAAAAATATTCATACCGGTACGCAAAACGTTCATAATATCCATAACGCACATAGGAATCCCGAAATATAAAACACTTACGACTTCTTAGTTCAGGTACGAAACTTTTTATTACCTTTGAGTCTAAAGGTTTTTCGAAATAAGGAGAGAGATACCATCTTTCTATGTTGACTTTTTTATCTGCTCCAAACCATGTGCAGCATCCACAGCAAGGCCTCGGCGAGTTCCGTAAGTCAACCGTCTTCTTCGAAGGCAGGAACTCAACTAACTGACTTTTCTCAAATCTCAGCCCACGCTTCCGGTACGTGACGTCACCCATCACCTGATCTCAATTCCTATCTGGGATTTTTATTTTGACATCTTTGAATGACACATCCAACTCGTGCGCGCGTGGACACCTGCGCTCATGTTGCACCTAACTAACCCATGCGCTAAGCGAAAGGTTCTCAGCCTAACTAAACCGAAAGGCAAGATATATAAAACGGAATCCCTCGGCTATTATATTACAGTATCTAATGAACAGTGCCACCAGTTCTGCCTCTGTACCATCCTTGACATCCACTAGAGGAACTTCTTCACCAATATTGAAGTCCTAGAAAAGACGAAGCTCACCAGGATCGTGGCCATGCTATTGAAGTACCGACAAAAAAAGGCTGAAAATGTCTTTAGGGTGGGGAATCACCTTCTGCAAAGGATCAGACAGTTCGATAAGCTCTCCGTTAGCCATTGTGATAGATGGGCACGGGAGAAGCAATTCAAGGTGTGCTTGAAAAATCCTTTAGTGCCTGTCACATTGAATATGGCCGATTGTCTTTTCTAGTTGAGAACCATGAAGCCTTCCTTTTCACCACTAAACGTTGTCTCTTCCTTTGATAACACACGCAATGCCACTCTCAAAGGTAAAATGAATATATATATATATATATATATATATATATATATATATAAACTCTGGAACAGAATAAAGAGCTATCAAATCCAACGTTATCTATTAACATATAAAACGTTTGATTTGATGGCTGTGTCTTCTATTCCATAGTAGATACAAGAAATTTATATCAATTTAAAGAGGATATTTTTGAAGTATACATATCTTCATCATGATGTCGCGCTACTGTCACAGATTTTCTTGATTTTTCTTGCTATTTGTCTTTATCTTCCATTGCTTCCAGCAGGTCTTCAAGACTACATCCTGTGTCCATGCAAAGCGGTTGTAGATAATTTCTTGTTGGTAGATTAAAATGTACATGCTCCTGTGAATGGGTCCATTGGAGAACGTCGGTCATAAGTTCGTCCTTACTTCTCCAGCACTATCTTTTATTTCTTGCTCGTCTTATTTGAATAGTTTTTAAGATGGTCTTAAGTGTCATTACATCAGCTGTTTTGTTGGATGTTGCTTCCATGATAGTTTATTGTTTATATGGAAGCCAGACCATTCCAATAAAACGCAATCTTTCCAGACTCCGGTCGCGTTCATGCTTCTATATAGATGTACCACATGGACGGTGACTAAGCATGAAGAGAAAAAGCTTGACGGTAATTATACAAGAATGCTACAAGCTATATTGATAAATCCTGGAAGCAGCATCCCACAAAACAGCGAGTGTACGGGCACCTACCTCCCATCTCTAAAACCATCAAAATTAGACAAACAAGACATGCGGGACACTGCTGGAGAAGTAGGGACGAACTCATAAGCGCTGTTCTCCGTTGGACCCTTTCAAAAGGACGACCAAGATTTGAACGAACTGCTAAAACATAACTGCAACAGTTCTGTATGGAATCAGGGTGAAGACTTGAAAACCTGCCATAAGCGAGAGACTAGAGAGACTAATGGAGAGAGAGAGAGAGAGAGAGAGAGAGAGAGAGAGAGAGAGAGAGTAGAGGTTAACCATGCTGGTGGCATGACTTAATGATGATGATGATGATGATGATTAGTTAGACTTATTATATACTATAAGAAATTTAAAATCTCCAACTTAATTATTTCTAAAAACATTTACCCATCTATTCGACTTCTCGATAGAAACAACGCCGTATATTTGTTCAAATGTCCCCTGGGAGACTGTATCTCCAAAGAAAATAGAGCGTACGTTGGTCTTACGACTACAACTCTTCCCAGACGACTTGCAATGCACGCGTGCGCACACACACATACACACTTTCACACGCACACACACACACACACACACATATATATATATATATGTGTGTGTGTGTGTGTGTGTGTGTGTGTGTGTATGTGCATATACTCTGGTACAGAAGTAGAATGTTTAATAAAATAGTATTTTCATTTTTCTTGGTATTAAGAAAATTAGTGTCTTAGTTTCATGTTGGAATTGGTAAATGAATTTTCCAAAATTGTCCCGAGCGCTTTCGGACACTTCATAAGCCATCTTCAGGGTTAGGGTTAGGGTTGTGTAAGGTGTGTTTGTTTGTTTTTTAAAAAGAGTTTTGAAATTTTTGAAAGTTTATACCATAATGAAAATATGGGAACGAAGAGTTGGATAAAACAGGGTACCTGATGTATTTAAAAAGGAAATGCTATTAAAAAAGGGAACGCTATCAACGTGAATACAATAAATACGGGAAAAAATAGTGCGTATGTTGGTCTTACCACTATAACTCTTTCCAGATGACTTACAATGCACCCAAATGACTTCAGTTCTATTGCCGTGGTGTAATGGTTAGGGTTAGGGTTAGG
The DNA here is from genome assembly GCA_963585895.1 of Sepioteuthis lessoniana. NCBI lineage: Eukaryota > Metazoa > Mollusca > Cephalopoda > Myopsida > Loliginidae > Sepioteuthis > Sepioteuthis lessoniana. The sequence goes on along the minus strand of CAUZXS010005299.1, from coordinate 63,864 downwards.
GAATAATGCAATTATTCTCCCTCCAGCTATGGGTAAACAGTAGGACAGACTAGGTTCTTTAGCCTTGGTGAGGCAACTAGTCTAGGAGAAGGAAAACTATGAATTCAAACCTGTTAAACTCCGCTTGAAAAATGACCTTGTGTCATATCCTGCCCGAGCGGAGGGGTTGGTAAATACGATTGCCTTTCATCTAAAGAACCATTCTATTCCTAAATCCAAGTTTCGAAAAACTCTTGTTGAAAATACCGCTATAGTAGCATACGAAATTGATAAGCTACGACTACAAACCCTGAAAGCCCTACATATAAAACAAAAACAAAAAAATTAATAGAATTAATCTTGAAAAAAGTTACAATGTTTTGAAATGTTTTAGTTTTTCTTTTGCTATATATATATATATATATATATATATATATATATATATATGAATGTATAAGTGTACTCTTTTCTTCCGTAAATTTCTCGCTCACTTGTACTTCCTCCTACTCTTTGAGTATATGTTTATGACCCATCACTTTGTTTGTCTTTTCATTATTCGCTCCCCCGAAGATAGCGCAAGTTAGGTTCAAAAATACTCAGGAAAAATACAGCACCGATATATATATATATATATATAATTGGTTAAATAGTGTAAACGTCTTTTATCAACATATATTTTGATCCGTTCAAATGTCCGTATGGATGTTATAATAAACGGCTGGAATTGGCCTTTAAATTTACCATAGTATAGTTTCTAGTCTGTCTTTGATCTTAGATAACCATGAAATAGGTTTCCAGACATTTTTCGTATGCGCACTTTTATTGATATTACACACGTGAAACTCTAGTCCCCTTCCAAGTAATCTTCTCCGGCTGCAATGCACTTGTTGTACCGTTCCAACAACTTCTGGAAGGCCCAATGGCAGTCCTCTTGTCTGAGCCTGTCAATGACCTTTGTCACAGCCTCTCTAATCTCAATTGTCTCATAACGACAGCCTCTGAGCTTAAGGAGTAACCAAAAGTCACAGGGAGCAAGGTCTGCGTTATAGGGAGGGTGAGCAACTGTCTCGATGCCCATCTTAGTCAAATAGACTGTGACAAGTATGGAGTTGTGGACTGGTGCATTGACCTGCTGGAAATGCCACTGACCCGATTTGAAGAGTGCAAGCCTCTTCCGACTGAATCTCTTGCTGAACTCCCTTTAAACCTCAACAGAGTAACCCCATCCCTAACCCTAACGCCAATCAACTCCGGTGTATTGACTTCTTTACTCTTCCCACACCTCTCATCATACCTCACAGACTCCTTGGCTTCCTTGAATCTCTTATGCCACTCAAAAACTGATAATCGATTCAAGCAAGATGCTCCAAAAGCAGTCTGAAGCATTCCATACGTTTCTGTGGCATTTTTACCAAGTTTAAAACAGAATGTCATTGCATATCCTTCTCCTTATGTGTCCATACGTCCAGATTGCATTTTTGAAATTCACCAGCTGTGACAATCAGACTTTAGTAGGGTGTATTCCAATTGCTCTTGTAGCTGCTCATTTGAACCTGAAATCATAAAAATTAGTCATCTCATAAGATGTATAGCAATAACATACTGTATTTTCAAGAGTCTATGATACTTTTAAATGCCTGTACAAAAAAGTCTGGAAACCTACTGAATGCACCACGTATTCAAGTGTTCGTATGCATTATATGATATATGTATGGAATGCGTTGAAGAAGATGCCGTATTTTTCCCTAGTATTTTTGTCCCGAACTCGAGCTAACTTCGAAGGAGTGAACAATGAAATGACAAATACAATGACGTGTCGTATACATTTATACAAAGAGTTGAAGGAAGAACAAGTAAAAGAGAAATTTACGGAAGAAAAGAATTTTACTAGAAGTAACACGAAGAGGAACTATGAGCATGTTACAATGTGGCTGCTACATTAGAAGTTGTTAATGTTAACGGAAGGTTTCTTAAACTTTACGTATAGAGCTACAAGAAAAATACGATGCCTTCATGAATTCATTTCATCCAAAAGCCAAATGACTTATACGATGGCGTAAACGAATCTAAGATAGAATTGGCAAACGCAAAACGTTTTCTTTTTTAATCAAACATATTTAAAGAGAAAATGCTGCATATATATATATATATATGTGTGTGTGTGTGTGTGTGTGTGTGTGTGTGTGTGTGTGTGTGTGTGTGTGTGTGTGCCGAAATAAGCCGCTGAGTCTTTTCATAATTGTAAAAAATCAATTTCAAATTGATACATGCACATATTTGGACACCTTATACAGTTAAGTAATGCTATCTCAGATGTCAAAATTGCTTCCATCGAAAAAATCCCTAAAAGTGCCTAAAAACTTATTGAAAATAGCGGTAAAAAATAAATCTGCCACCCGAGACACGTAAAATACTGGAAAGGCCTAGAATTTCTAGGATTCGTTACACTTATTCTGACAATTTACTATTACGTTCAATTCGTGCTCCTTTCGAATTCCGTTTTTTATTTTTGTGGATACACCCTTATATATATATATATATATATATATATATATATATATATATAATTTGGATTATATCTATATACACGTGTATTCTATGATGTTCGTCACTGCGTCAAAACAAAGCTACGTACACTCTCACATTGATATCATGATACATTCTCCCATACATGCAAAGGTGTGCTTACTCTTTCACATATGTTTATCTCATGCAACAATGGAGCCCGGCTGTCTCTCTAGGAGTCAGTAGGTGAGAAACACAATCCTGGTAAGGAAGAGAGGTGATGTTATCACCCGAAACTGATATTTTTACGAGACACAGGTCTACTATGCCACTTAAAAAAGGCTTGGTGGTAATCAAAGTTAAAAGAAAAAAAAAATATGACATAACCCTAGAATACGATTTTTAAAAAGATCATTCATTTTCTTTTTGTAGTGGTCGATTTCTGTCATTATTTTCTATCTTAAACCAAACACAAACCTGTTTATTTGAACTGATATCACACAAGTCTGGTATCAGTCGACTGTCATGACATTCTTGTCCTGGTGAATCATGTTGTTTTTTTTTCTATCAATCGATCTACTTTTTAAGTATGGGAGCTGAGACTTGATTCTATTCAATGGATTGGCTCACTCAAGTCCAGTAAGGCTAGTTGATATTCGTAAGTGGAATACTAGTAATGTTAAAAATATCAAGATTGAGCCTCTTTAATCTCCTCAATTGTCTCATAACGACAGCCTCTGAGCTTAGGGAAGGAGCAAAAGTCACAGGGAACAAGGTATGGACTGTAGGGAGGGTGAGGAATTGTCTTGATGCCTATATTGATCAAATAGTCTGTTACAAGGATAGGGTTGTGAACTGGTGCATTGTCCTGCTGGAAATGCCACGGACCCGATTTGAAGAGTGCTGGCCTCTTCCTAAGGAATCTCTTGCTGAACTCCCTTAAAACTTCAACATAGTAACCCTAACCCTAACCCTTTGGCCAATCACCTCTGGTGTATTGACTTCCTTACTCCTCCCACAACTCTCATTATCCCCCACAGACTCCCTGGCTTCCTTGAATTTCTTATGCCACTCAACAACTGATGCTCGATTCATGCAAGATGCTCCAAAAGCATGTCTGCAGCATTCCATACGTTTCTGTCGTATTTTTTCCAAGTTTAAAACAGAATTTTATTGTATATCGTTCTTCTAAAGTCTCAGATTGCATTTTTAAAATTCATCAGCTATTACAATCAGGTTTTAGTAGGGTGTATTCCAATTGCTGCTGTAGCTGTTCATTTGAACCTGAAATCATAAAAATTGGCCCGTCATCTCATAAGATATATAGCGATAAGATACTGAATTTCCAAGAGTCTACGAAAATTTAAATGTCTGTAAAAAAATCTGGAAACTTATTGAATGCACCACGTATATTTTATATATATATATATATATATATATATATATATATATATATATATATATATATATATATATATATATATAAATGAATTTTTGTAATATATATATTTTGTATTACATTGCAAAAATGTGCTTGATTTTCCGAAAATTAAAAGTATATTTTTTAATTTTGTTAGTCTTTTTGATGTAAGAAATCTGCTTGGTTGTATTGCTGTAATTGATTTGGCTTCTGGCGTCAATAATTTTTTTTTTCAGCAACTCTGTGAGGATACGGGATGTAGTCCAGAAGACCCGCCAGAGGCGATGAACAATAGGGAAAAGTGGCGAGAGAGGGTCAGGGATATCCGTGCTACCTGCATGACATGATGATGATGATGATGAATACTCACCAATCTAGCAAAATCTTGCATTTCATTCCACAATGTTTCAACTGTCTTTTTTAATTTGGTTCTTTTGTTTAAGGTTATGAAAATCTTTGTGTTTTATTTTATTCCAAAGCCATCCTTATAGAAGGACAGAAGTGGTACTATTTAAGTGAGTTCATGCTTTTCTTGTATGTAATAATGGGAAAGTGAACATTACGGGGTGACTGGGGTTCGAATTCATTTACTCAGATTTTGCAGTTCAGCCCGTTCGCAACTGCACTACGAGGTAGGCGTCAGATTGTTAAGGATGAGTAAATCTTTAAAAACTTAAAGGTGTCATCTGCTATATTTGTTTCAATCCCATCAAGCGAAATATTAGATTTTCTCGAGTGTCACAAAAAGAATAAAATTATTTGATATAGTGTTGGACTCTGACCAGGAAGACAACTGAAAAGAACAATGAGTTTAAACGTTTATGCTTTGAAACACGATTGGCCTTATTTCTGTACATATGGGCAAATTTCATTGTTTTGAGTACGTATACAAATTCCTTGGGTTTGAGAAAATATACAACTTCCTTTGTATTGAGCCTATATGGAAATTCCCTGGGGTTGAGAATATATATATATCTTCCCTTGTTTTAAGCCAATATACAAATTCCCTTCTTTGGGTCTTATGCACAAATTCGCTTGTTTTGAGAATCTATAAAAAAAATCCCATACGTTGAGTACAAATTGAATTATTTGTGCGGAAGCAAAATATGGAATTATCATTTAAATGTTGTTTTTAAGTCTAATTAAGCAAATTCCAAAAAAAAAAAGGAGATAAATCTAAATTTCTATGATTAGCTCTATTATTCGAGCACGTTTTCATTAAAACTCAGCCCAAAATGAGTGAGCAAGAAAAGAAATAACAAAGAACCTATGATTTCCTTAACGCCGAAAGTAAGTAAAGAAAAATTCCGAAATAATCCCAGACTGTAATACCCTCGATTACGCTGTATAGGGCCTTTTAGAAAGCAAAATGATGCCAGCTTCCCGTCCAAATATTCCTTCTCTTAAGACTGCTATTGAGGAGCAATGTAAGAAAATGTCTGAAGAATTTATTTTGAAGGCATGCAAATTATTTCGAGGGCTTGTTAAGACGATAATTGAAAAAAAAAATAGAGGCCATATTGAGTGTGTATCTTCTTATTTTGTTGTTTATTTTTTTAGATTAAAACTATCCTTCTTTCATAAAAGAACCGTTTTTTATTATACTGGAATATACCTAATTTTGCGTCCGCACCCTGTATATACAGATCTTATTTTTTTGAGTCCTTTTTTGTGCATGTATAAATACTGAATAAAACTTTTTTTTAAATCACTTTGTCGGTGACAAAAAAGTTGACTGCACCATTTTGCAAAGAGGGAAGATCATCGTTTATCACCAAAAAGGAGGGTCAATGTCAAAATACAGCATCCAGTTGGGAAACATGATTTCTGGATAACTGGAGTCATTTCTTTTTCAGATCCGTTATGGAAATAATTGTAATAATCCTATTTAACGGAAAATCATTTCCTGATGTAACGACCATAACCTTCAGATCATTATTAGAATAAATGATTCTTTCTTTTAAAAAAAATGATATTGTGATGTAACGCTGTTTCACAGGAAAATCATTGTCTTTTTCTTCTTTTTTTTTGTTGATCTATGGCTTATAAAACATCAAGGGTTATTTAATATCAGAACTCGATTTGTGAAAGAACAATAATGGCACTATTTAAGCTATTGTGGAAGGGACAATAGGTTTCTTGCCTTTCCTGAAGGTATTCGTCCAAAAATGAAATAATAGAACTAATAATAACTTTTTTGCTTAGGTGTAGCATAAGGCCGAATGAATACGACACCCAATGAGACTCGAACTTGTTAAGGTCTGATAGTCAAGTTTGCTAAAAATTACCCTCCCTAAGGAGCCCTGGATTCTTGAAATATATACATAATCCTATACATATATATAAAAAGAAAGAAAGAAATAAAAAGGAAAAGAAACGGAGAAAAACAGCGAGAATATGAGACAGAAGAGAGTGTATGAATAAATAAAAATATTGATAATGGCTGTAAATATATATATATATAAATATATATATATATATATATATATATATATATATATATATATATATATATATAAATAAAGTCTAAAAATATATTTCAATGGTACAATCCATACAGAATATATAGCAATATATTCTAACATAGTGCTCAATGTAAGGCTATTAATAAATAAGAATATTTTTAAAAAAAAACCCACATACAGAGCAAATTATATCCATAACATCAAATCACACTGAACAAATATTACCCATTATAAACTTATTTCATTAATCTTTTTTCTAGATTGTTTCATCAGATGATAAACAATTTTTTATGTAGTTTCATCTGATGGTACACACTTTTTGATGAATTTTTTACCGTTATACCGGGGAAAATCATTAAAAAAGCCTCCACGACATGAAGTTATCATTGTAGATGCAATTTATGCCTAGATGGAAAAAAAAAACTTATTTTGAAATATTAAGATATCAAAAATTTATTAGATAAGTGATACGAAGTGATATTTAAACATAAATATAGAAATAAATCTAAACTATGATAAAAAGTATTAAATTCACATTTTAGTCCAGTTGAATAAATAGATGAAGAGTTCTTGTAATACTTACTCTTAATTGTATAATGATCACATTAAGCCTATAACAATAATAACTCCTTTTGATTTAAATCTTGTCTAAGGAATAAGTACCTGGGCTGTACCCCTTGTTAGGTATTCGGGACCCTCTCTGAAGTGGACCAGAGATGAACTTAAACAAATGGAACAAAGAACAAGAAAACTCATGACTATGCAGAAGGCATTACATCCCAGAGACGACGTTGGCAGACTACACTTTGGTGCAAAAAGATAAGGCCACCACGAAAAAACACAGAAATTTGGATTGATCCACTTTTTTCTTTCAAAAATTCATATTTTTAAAAATGTATTTAGTAATAAAATTATCTATAAAAAATTTTTTGAAAATTTTTTTGTTTGATTATTATTTCAGAAAATATTAAAATTAGCATGATGCAAAAAGTTAGGGCCACCAATGAATTTATTAAATAAAACAAATTAACTCACAGATTTTTATGTTAAAATTAATTTTTACATAAAAATTAGCAATTAAAATTAAAGATAAATGATGGGACGTGGCAATTCTCATACAGATCACGAGAAAGGAATGATCGATGCTTTTGAAAAAGATGGGCATTCTCAACGAGAAATCGCCAAGAAAATCAACAGATCAAGGTGTGCAGTAAATGATTACATAAAAAATAAGAACAAAACACCCAAAAAGATTCCAGGTAGGCAAGAAAAACTCAGACCAAGAAATAAACGGGCCATTATCAGAGATGTTAGAAAATCTGGAAAATCCATTTCTCAAATTCAACTTCCTGGTGACATTAGTGTTTCACGTTGGACCATATGGAGAACATTAAAACATTCCCCTAATGTTGAATATTCAAAGGGACAAAAAGCTCCTTCATGGAAGGAACATCACATAAAGACAAGATTTAGTTGGTCCAAAATGTACGTCTCCTTCGGAGAAAAATGGAGTAATGTTGTATTTAAGGACGAGAAAAATAGAATTTAGATGGTCCCGATTGGTTCCATTGCTATTGGCGCCACCAAAGGAAAGAAAATTACTTTTAAAAAACTTTAAATTGGAGGTTGCTCTGTAATGACATGAGGAGCATTTTGTTCAAATGTAATAGTCAAATTACTTCTTGTAAGCGGTAACATGAACTCAGAACAATACACATGCTCACCGAACATTTTTGGAAGTTTCTGTCGTATTGCAGGAAGTTGAGTTAATTTCCAACAAGACAATGCCTCAATTCATGTGTCAAGATTACGCGATCGAAAATAGTAAACATATACAGTTTTTGAAAAAAATGATTAACTAATTGATTAGATTTAAATTAAGATGCGCTTAGAACTGAGACTATAATAAAACTATGTCGTAATAATTTGTTTTATATATTAAAAAAATATTAAAGAAATTAAGTATGAATAATTTCTTATTTTAAATGTAATCTTTGAATATCGCTAACTTTCTGGTGTAACATCAGATAATAACACCGTAATATCTAAGTTCTAATCTATTGGGCTAATATTTTATGTATGATATATTTTTTCCCTTTTCAATAGCATTAATTTATAATTCCTAAAATGTCTAACTTAAGATACAATCTATTCCCTGGTATAACGGTAAAAACCTCATCAAAAATTGTTTACCATCCGATGAAACAATCTAGAAAAGAAATTGTTGAAATAAATTTATAATGGATTACATCTGTTGAGTTTTACTTGATATATATGTATATATATATATATATATATATATATATATTGAGAGAAAAAAAGAGGGAGAGAGAGAGAGAGAGAGAGAGAGAGAGAGAGAGGTTACATTGGTTAACAAGACTTCTAAGTGAAATCATCTGGATTATGAAGTTTCAATCCTAACGGTAGGTAAAAATAACAAAGAACACTTGTACCCAGTTATGGTTAACGGAATTAATAACATCTTCCCCTTTCGATTAAATAAAGCTATCGATCCAAAGTTTCACACAGGCTGCAGAGGTCGACAAGAAATACCTGAAGAAAGCCGAAACGTTGCAAATGTGACAATAAAGATGAAGACAATAATCCGAAAACTGTAAATCTCATTGGCCTAGCGGGTATAGTGTTCACCAAAGGCCCGGGACGCCGGGGTTCAATTTCTGATCGAGTCATACCAAATACTTAAAGATGTCGCATCACAAAAGAAAAATATCTATTGGTGAGGCTCCAGTAATGCTGGAGCTTTGAGGAATGCGAAATACCCCTTGATTGCCATTGCTCCCGAGTTAACTCTGGCCCTGAGTGGTAGTACCTAATAGGGAACTATATATGGGTTAGATAGAACAAAACAGTGTACTAATTTTAAAATGAATTGTTTAAATAGAACTGTTGTTAAATTTGACTGAGTTTAAACAAAAAAAAAGCACTTATGCAAAAATAAATTATTTGAAATAGAACTGTTTATATGTATAAAAGATGATCTGGCATTAAATAAACTGCAATGATTGATATGCCATTAAATCAAATCAAATTGATGCCGCTTTGATTAACAATCAGCATTATAAGGTACGTATCAAGGGTAAAGTGGAGCAATCAATGGAAATGAGTAGTACCCTCTCCTGCATCTCGGTGTTGTAGCTAATGAAAAGGAAACCTTCAGGTCTCACTTGACTACGGTAGCCAAGTTTACTTTTCTTTACTTACTATATATATATATATATATATATATATGAGAGTGTGTGCCTAGCTGGTTGTAATTTACTAAGTTTAGCAAAATTTGGTAGATGGCCAGAAGGTTGAAATATTCAGTTAAATCGAAAACATGAGTAATTGTCCTATAACCTTCTTCTCTAACCATGTGACTACACTAAGTACTCTTGTCTTAATGGTAATGTGTGTGTGTGTAACTGTGAATGTGACTCACTGTATGTATGTGTAACTCTCTCTCTCTCTCTATCTCTCTCTCTCTCTCTCTCTCTCTCTCTCTCTCTCTCTGTGCATGTGCCTGTGTTTGTGTGAATGTGTGTGCATGTGTTCGTGACTTCAAGCTTAATTTCCCCATTCGTAGGTTCAGAGTGTCCAGCCACAGCTCTTCCCCTCAGGGGAGCCTCCAGCCATTAAGAAAAAAAAAATTGCCAAAATAGAAAGCCAATGCTATGAAAGTGATTAGGTGTCACTGTTGTCATTTCTTCCGAGAGAAAACGAAGAAAAAAATGTAAAAAAATGTACAAAAATTATACAAGACCATGCAATTACTTAGCAGTGGATTTTAAGATGGTCAGGAATCAAAGATTACCGGAAGTGAAGCAAAACGGACAGTGAAGAATTCTGTGAGTATTACATGCCAGTTTAAACGTCTAAAACATGTACGTAATGAATTTCTTTGTGCGTAGTTCTTTTAATGCTTCATATTTATAAAAGTAAAAGCTGTGAAAACTTTACAATATTCAGGCCTCAGCATTGTCAGATTAATTTTAAAATCAGTTTACTTAACACTTTTAGAATGATACATTTTGAAACAAATTTAATGACTGAAATGATCTTTTGACCATAACATGAAAATTTGACGAATTTCACTATCATACAACTGCAATATGCTATATGTGTCGAAAGTATATTGCACAAATTTGTTTTTAAGAGACTTCTTTATTCACAAATACATAAAAATATCTTTCTAACAAATACCCTTGGGAAAGGTATGAACCTCCTTATCCTCCCAGCTATGGGTTAAATAGTACCACTTCTGTTCTTCTAAGAGAATGGCTTTGGTATTAAATAACCTACAAAGGTTGATATGCCATTAAGCAAAGAAACCAAACCAAACCAAACCAGAAATGTCTGTCTAAGTAAAATAAAAGTAATAAAAGTTTTTTTTTTTTTTTTTCGGACCGTGGTATACGAAATAAGAGGCACTTTCCTTATGTATATCACCCAAGATTTAAGATTTTAACGTAATGTGGTCTAAAGTTGCACCTTGCCCTCATGCTTTGAGTTTATTTGGGCGACTCGTGTTGGTCTCCGTAGCAAAAGGATTGAAGTAAGATTTCGCTGATTTTCCTTGCAATGTTGAAAAATAAGGGATTAATTTTCAAAACTGAATACTTCAGTCGTTATATTCTGTTAATAATAAAAGTTATTATGCGTTAAGCAATGCACATGCTCTTTTGATCGCTAACTTTTGCTTGACATGATAATATCATAGTCCTTCTTGATATATCTCGCAGATATAATTTAATACTCGGAATCATATCTTAAATGAATCGTCATCATCATCATGGTCGTAAAGGCGTACCAACAGCATGGATTAATTTGCTTCGCTCTCTCTCTCTCTCTCTCTCTCTCTCTCTCTCTCTCTCTCTTTATGCCCCCGTCTCTTTTTCTCTCTATATATCTGTCTATCAATCAATCTATCTATCTCTCTATCTATCCTTATCAGGAATTGCAGTTGGTAAGTCGTCCAGATTAGTGTCAGCACAAACCTAATGAATGTAAGATTATTCTAGTCTGGCAACATCAGAGTGTCTATGTGTAGGATTCCAAAGGAAAACATTGCTTATGAGTTTCTCCTTACTTTCCCAGCAGCTCACACCATGAATTGTTCATCTTTCTTGTATGGTGTGCAAATTTGAAAGTAAGTGACGGTAAAATTCCTCTATTGTAGAGAGCGGCTTCCAGGATTTATTCAAAATAGCACAAAGATCGACAGTAGTTCCCATCTAACTTTTTTTCTAAATCTTTCGTTTGAGTTATGAGATTTAAGTTTTAATTCTTAAGACTTATATATCTTATATACAATAATATGGTTTCTTGTGACTATTCCTATTTGATAATAATGATTGGTTTACACAGTCATAGTATTAAATATTATATAATTCATGATTATATGAATGCAGTAAACGATGTGTTCTAACAAAAACAGTTATTTCATTGAACACTCTAGACTAAGTTGAAATGATAGATTGTTTTGAATCTGACAGTAGGATAGAAATATGTGGAAAGTTGAATAAATCAAACACTTAAATCCGATTTAGTTGCCTGATATTTAGTGCTTTTTATTCTAAAGAATTTTTTCAAACTGAAATGGTTTTCTGGGTTTTATCAATCATCTTACTTATTTGCTTATAAATAGAAAAACTCGGAAAATGGCCTCAGTTTGAAAAAGTTCTTTGGAAGAAAAAGAATGAAATATCAGGAATCTAAATCCGATTTAAGTCTTTGAATAATCCAACTTTCCGCATATTTCTATCATTCTAGACAATGTAGAAGCTTTTGTTTAAAAGAGACCTTGTTCATAGACCCATCATATATATATATATATATACACACACACACACATATATATATGTATATATATATATATGTGTGTGTGCGTGTGTAATTTCAATGAAAGAAAACTCAATAGACAGTTACTATGTCATTATAGATTTATTTCGACAAATCGCAGATACGACTTGTTTCATCAGATGCCTTTTTACAGAATGAAAAGAGATACAAAAACATTGATATTTAGGGAAAAATATAATCAAATAAAAAATAGCCTCCCAAACACATTTTGTAGATAACATTCTTAAACGAGACTGAGGTCTTTTTTGCACCTAGTTAAGTGGTGAAAAGTATAGCTATAAAACTGTCACAATTCAACATCAGTCATGCGTTTGTTTGCACACATAGTTTGTTCTATTTGACCCACAGATAGGACCCAATTAGGTGCTACCACTCCAGGTCAGCGTGGATCTGGGAGCAATGGCCATGAAGGAGTACTCCACATCTCCCAAATCTCCATGGCTGGAGCCTAACCCTCAGTTATTTTAATAGCATCTCCGGGACTCTCTCAGTGGAAATGCATTTGGAGTATTCTACAGCCCCAGTCGACTAGGCCTGTAGACAAACAGCTTGAAACAAGCCTCCATGTTAATGCACACAAAAGTGAATACGTGTGCTTTAATCGAACATGCGACATTTCCAAACTAGACTAAACCTCTCTGAAAACTGGTAGACAAGTTCACCTACCTAGGAAGCAGTGTTTCATCAACCGAAAAAGACACTGACACGCAGCTAACGAAGGCATGGACAGCTATGGATAAGCTATCGATCATATGACCGATTAAATGAAACGCAGTTTCTTTCAAGCAGTGGTCGTGTCGATACTGCTATATGGATGCACTACTTGGACGCTAACAAATTGGCTGGAGAAGAAGCTGGACGGCAATTACACAAGAATGATGCGAGCAATATTGAGTCACCAACTATACGGCCACCTACCTCCCATCACGAAAACTATCCAACTTAGATGAACCAGACATGCAGGACACTGCTGGAGAAGCATGGACGGGCTCATAAGTGATGTACTAATATGGACCCTCACACATGGCCGAGCAAAAGCAGGACGACCAGCTCGAACATACATACAGCAGCTATGTGAGGATACGGGATGTAGCCCTGAAGACCTGCCAGAGGCGATGAATGATAGGGAGAAGTGGCGAGAGAGGGTCAGGGATATCCGTGCTAGCGACACGACATGATGATGATGATGATGATGATGATATAAGTAATGGTACTCATGCAATTATTAAAATTAGATCGGAATACTTGAAACCATACAGTTATGTTTGAATTATCTTTATTAGAAAGGAAATATTTGATACCATACAATCGTCTACAGAAAACTTTTAACGTCTACTTAAATATTTAGATATAATGAACAATAAATGCAATTCCCTAACCCTTAGAAATCTAGACATTGTGACATGCCGTTTGAATAAATCAGTCAATCAATCAAACATATTCATTTTATCCATAGGTAAGATTTCAAGTGGTATGACCCCTACAGGTAACATTACACCTAAGGAGTAATTGCAAATAAAGGGTAATTTTACATCCCAAGATATCCAATAAAGAAACCTTATTTATAGAAGCAGTTTAGTGTCATTTCCAGGACAGGATAAACATTGCTAATAACACGGCCATTTTAAACTTTACAAAGGATTTCCTTTATCCTGGCTGCAAGCTCATACCTTTAATATCTGTTCGTATGTATGTAAAATCTACTGTCGAATATAAACCTTTAACGCTTCATGTGTGTATTTTTCGAACTCAAAGTCAGGGCTTTTAAGTGTTTTTACGCTTTACAAATTTATTTTTTTCATTCGTTCTGAAATATACTATTTGAATATTAGATTACAAAACTAGTTTATTATTGTTCAATGCAATATACAAGGATCATTAAATAAGTTTCCAGACTTTTTTCGTATGGCCACCATTATTGATAGTACACACGTGAAACTTTAGTCCCCTTCGAAGTAATCTCCTCCGGCTGCAATGCACTTGTTGTATCATTCCAACAACTCTTGAAAGGCTCCAGGGAAGTCCTCTTGTGTGAGCCTGTCAATGACCTTCATCACAGCCTCTTTCATCTTCTCAATTCTCTCATAACGACAGCCTCTGAGCTTAGGGAATAACCAAAAGTCACAGGAAGCCAGGTCTGGACTATAGGGAAAATGACGAACTGTCTTGATGCCCATCTTGGTCAAATAGTCTGTGACGAGGATGGAGTTGTGGACTGGTGTATTGTCCTGGTGAAAATGCCACTGACCCGATTTGAAGAGTTCTGGCCTCTTCCGACGGAATCTCTTCCTAAACTCCCTTAAAACCTCAACATAGTAACCCTAACCCTAACCCTAAACCTTTGGCCAATCAGCTCCGGTGTATTGACTTCTTTATTCCACCCACACCTCTCTTCATCCCTCACAGGCTCCCTGCCTTCTTTTAATTTCGTATGCCACTCAACAACTGATGCTCGATTCAAGCAAGATGCTCCAAAAGTGGTCTGAAGCATTCCATACGTTTCTGTGGCATTTTTCCAAGTTTAAAACAGAATTTTATTGCATATCGTTCTTATAAAGTGTCCTCACGTCCAGATTGCATTTTTAAAATTCACCAGTTGTGACAATCAGGGTTTAGTAGGATGTATTCCAATTGGTGCCGTAGCTGTTCATTTGAACCTGAAATCATAAAAATCGGTCAGTCATCTCATAAGATCTATGCCAATTTTAAATGCCTGTACAAAAAAGTCTGGAAACTTATTGAATGCACCACGTACATGTGTAAATAATCGGTAAAATATAAAAACAAATGCATATTTTATTCTTAAATTACTTTGGGGAAGGATATATTTGATGGAGACCAAGCAGATTACGGATATTAGGTTGAACGTTTGTGAGTTTGAGCCGTAAATCACTATATTCTTTGTTCAAAGTTCAACCTTGTTTACTTATCAAATAATTCACACGACTAAACCCTAATCCTGCTAAATGCGAACATGAAAAAGCTAGAAAAATGGACTCAACAGCTGCTCAAAACTAGAGATATTTAGCAACAGTTTTTTGTTACTTCAGTAATATCCAGTTCTTGAAAATGCTGCAAGAGTGAAAGTCATTTCAATATATCCTTTAAAAGCGATGTCTAAATTTTATCTTTCCACTTCAACAACAAATAGATAAACAATCCATTCAGGAATTTCCATGCTTAGATATGCCCTCAATTTGATTTAAAATTTTCTTGATAATTCTAAATGCTGTTTATAGAGATGAACATGCCGTTGTTGAGAACACTTTCTTCTGATTGCCCTATAAAAGGATGAAATTTTTTAAATACTGAATGTTGGGTCACGCAATTTTAACCGGGATATATAAAAAATATTTATAAATGCTAACCAGAGTATTCACCTACTGTGGTATCGGATGCTTTTTTAACGTAAAAACATTTCATCCTTTATATCCGCTATATTAAAGGAAAAAATATATTGGCAAAAAACGTATTAAAAAGGAACCGACCTCATGGTTGGCAAAAGACATAGCTAAGTTAACACACATAAAATGAATAATCGAATAAAGCTACTATATGATGCAATACTGTTTTTTTTCTGAGTAGGCTGTTGCATAAATGAGGTTGCATGAATTTAAATGTAATTGTCCTATCCTCTTACTCTTGGTTTCCCAGTCGGCTGGGGCTGTAGAAGCCCCCCAAGAGTGTCCTGGATATGACACTAAACATTCGGATGGTGAGATCCCAGTGATGACGGGGCTTTGGGGAATGCAGAGTACCCCTTCATTGCCAAATCCACTCCAATTAAACCATACTTACATTTAAACTTCGTACGTATGCTAAACTGAATTGTTTGAAATGGAACAATTTTTGACATTGAAACTGTTTTTACACTAAACTGAATTGTTTAATATAGAATTGTTTTGACATTTAACTGTGTGAAGACAATACCTGTACTTATAATAAACTGAATTAGCCGAATTAGAACTGTTTGACTAAACTGAATAGCTTGAAGTAGAAAAATTTCTCACAATTAAACTGTACTTACGTTTAAACTGCGTACTTGTGCTAAACTGAATTGTTTGAAATAGAACGATTTTTATAAAAATGGATTTGGCGTTAAATAACCTGCAAAGGTTGATATGCCATAAAACCCAACCAACCAACCAAACAACCAACCTCTTACTCTTGGCAAGTCTCAATATACACGCTGTCAAAGCTAGGGAATGTTTAATCCGTATTTAATCAACGCATTTAAGAAAGTTACTCTTGACTAAACTTAGATGTGTCCTGTAACTCAGAGAGGTTGTCGGGATGTTTCTTTATTTGTGTGTCACGGGCAGGAAAAAACGTATTGCAACCCAACTCTCTTAAGTTTACAAATGGTTTCATTCCTGTTTTCCTTCTCCTAGACCAGTTGCCCGACAAAGATAAAAAGATCACAGTCAGGTCTACAATTTACCCATAATTGGAAAAAGAATAGACTGAGTCATGGCTTTCCCAAGGGTATAATGGCTATGTGAAATGCAAAAAGCCTCTTTTACGATTTGAACTCGGTTAGAGAAATTATCTGCCTACGATGACACCCGCTACGCCACGGGCGTCTCACACACACACACACACACACACGCACACGTATACATATACATATTTGCATACCTTGTGGATAAAGGAGAAAATGAATGGATAAAAATCTGATCAACAAATTCAAAATTTTTATTTCTTTAAATTGAGTAAAAAGTTTGCCGAAAAAAGTACAAAATTTTTCTTGTTAGCAAAGCTAAAGTTACTCAAAACGTAAATATTTTTAATGGATATGGTTAAGATTTATGTAATGACATGTCACGATAATTGTTATCTTAAAATAAAGGGATATATTTTTATGCGTAATAATCTTGGTATTAAAGTGTCACTATATAAGTAAAGTTTGCGACCATAGTTGAAGGCTACACGAAAGCTCCCTTTTCAATAGCTACCACACTGAGGTGTAGGGGAGGGCGCTAACCCTTTTCCTGGATTGCTCCACTTTACCCTTGATACGTACCTTATATTGCTGAGTGCTAAGCAAGAAGTTATCAAGTACCATTTTTAAAGTCTTTAGCATGACGCGACCTGGGATTGAATCCAGGTCTCCCAGACCATTGGCGAACACTCTAGCCACTATGCCAATGAGCCGGTGATGTCATTATATAGTCAAAGTATATTTTCCGTTTATCATAAATGTGTGTGAACTGCTGCTGAATATTATATTCAGCCAGGGATAGAGAAATAATTTTAACGTTTTTAAGGAAACGCTGTTAAAGAAACGTTCGTTTAATTTAATAATTGAAATGCATTCTTATAAGGTAAAAAAAAAAAAGATTTTCACTCAAAAGAAATAAACTAAAAGGTATTTGTGTAAGTTACAATTCATTTCTTACTGTTAGTTGAGTGGTTGTAGACAATTCCATATTTACTGAAAAAATATTTATTTCTTTTCCTATTTATACAAATTAGGTAAGCTCGAAATTAGAATAAATAAAGTTGATGACTAATCGATGACTCTAATTGATAGAGATATTGTAGTTTTAATATTTTTAAAAGGAAATATTTTTCAAAATTATTTTCGATTCTAATTCTTCAAATTTTTTTTCGACAAGTTAAATGTTGTTATCTGCGAAGTATCTTGAACATTTTAACCTAGCACGAATGGACAATAAATGCGAAAATACAGATACTAAAATTACAGCCTATCTTTTCAACAAAAACTAATGTTGCATATTGACCCTAGTCCGAGCCGTCAATCAGAGATTTTCTGCACAGGATGCACCACCAAAAATAAACGCAAGCAGTCACGTGGTTGAACAGAAATATGTATGTGTTATAAAATGATATATGCAGAAGCCCACGTGAGATACGGGCAGTGAGATTCTTGAGTGCATTCTCAGCTGTCATCGAGAAGAAAGCGGTTAGTCCCGAGAGCACCCGTGAGTGGCTTGGTGCTCCGCTTGAGTAACGCCCCCACTCGAGAAGCAGAAGTGCTATGTGAGGCCTTGAAGATAACACAGCGTAGTGTGGTCAAAATAAGAAGTTATGGTTCCGTATAGCAGTCTGCATTCGTCTCCCTTCATCCTGACTGTCTCTCAAACACCACAGAAGCTTTGAAACCAAGAAGAATAAAGAGAGTTATATCTTTATAATAAAGTGGTATGATTCCATCTTTCATCCTTTCTCTTCATCATGAGTATAGAACACTAACAGTTTCTTTGTATAGAAATTAGTTCCTATAATTACATGCATGCATACATTGAATTGGTGATTTGAGTTCAAATCCTGAACGAGATTATTTGCGTTTCACTTTGAATTAATTAGTGAAAGGATCAATTTTTCTCTTCTTTCTCCAGGCATGAGTAAATAGTAGGATAGACTTGGTCCTTTAGCCTTGGTAAGGCAGCCATTCTTGGATAAGCAAAAGGCTGAGATCCAAATTTACTCCAGCTAAAATTTGGGCATGTAACTCAACCAGGTAGGCTACATACATACATAATGTGGACCCTATTTGGGACCACGAAAAGATAAGTCGGAAAACGATATAATTTTAAGGATATATTGAAGTAACAAGATAGTGAGAAAAGTGGTGGCATAATCTAGTATTAATAGTCTGTTGAATATCTA
>CAUZXS010005299.1:0-40000 GCA_963585895.1 Sepioteuthis lessoniana | reverse complement strand
TGAGAAAAGCCGAAAAGCCTGAAGAAATAGAACTTTGGAAGCCGTAGCGGCACATCCAATCAGGGAAGCCAGCAAAAGTCTCGCCGCACAAAAGCTGCTTAACATCCTAAGATAGAGCTGGCGAAGCAGAAAACTTTTCAAGATAAAGATTTTCGCTTTCTCGTATTTGTCTGCACTCCGCGTCTCCCACCCATCCCTTCCCACCATACCAAACCCCTTGCTTCCAATCTCTTTTTAGCGACACCCCCTTCCCTGTGTGCATCTACCACCACTACCACCACCGACAACGTTCGTTCGCTCCGGAAAACTCATAAACACCATCGTCTTCATTCTCGACTTCTTTTCGCAACGTTTCGATCTTTTCGTTTTTGCCCTTCTTCACCGTGGTTTTCTATTGTCACTCTTAAATCCATCGTTCCTACTAATATCTTCTTCTTCTTCTTCTTCTTCTTCTTCTTCTTCTTCTTCTTCTTCTTCTTCTTCTTCTTCTTCTTCTTCTTCTTCTTCTTCTCTTGAATTTCGTTTTGCTTACTCACTACGGTTCTCAGATTTCGTTCGATGCTTATACTAGCCGCCAACTCAATTCATCAACCAACGCCTCAATCCCTACACTTGCCTATTTCTACGATTATCATTGAACTTTGTTTTTATTCTAGCTAATTTGTCTCGTTTCGCTTTGCCTAAATTATTTGTATCATCAGTTTATCAGGAGTCTTAGTAAAAAGAGAAGAAGCAACGTCAATAGTCGTGTTTAATTAAATGATGTATTCGACGACCACTGAACTGGATGTCAAAAATGTCTGAATACTGAATATAATGAATTAAACATCCAAGCAGACATTTTAGATTGATTGATCTTAACGGCATATCAAACAGTCGCGAGTTAACTTAAGCTTAGAGTTTAATCAATACCGTTCATTAAGTATTCATATTCGTATTTTCATGTGGTAGTTACTCAAATATGATTTAGTTTGGTTGTTTTATGGCATATCAACTCTTCTAAGTTATTAATACTATATATATATATATATATATATATATATAAGGTAAGGCAAAACAAACGAAGGCTACTATATAATGCCTTATAATTCATGAGCTGACCAATATCGCCGGGTGACTGAGTGGTATGATACTAAGTCTAACATAAAGTTGTGCGGGTTTCGATCCAAGCTTGAAGCGCCACACCTATCTAGTCATATTGAAGAGTTGTTATATAACGAAACAGTCTGTCTGTAGATCAAAATATGTAGTAGTAAGTTGGCGACTGTATTTGAGGGCAACCAGAAGGCTCCCTTTTCAATAGCTACAACACTGAGATGTTGGAGAGGGCGCTACTCCTTTCCCAGGATTGCTCCACTTTACCCTTGTTTCGTAACTTATATTGCTGAGTGTTAAGCAAAGAAGTATCAAGTACCATTTTAAAAGTCTTTGGTATGACGCGACCTGGGAGTTAACCCAAGTCTCCCGGTCCATTGGCGAACACTCTACCCATTAGACTAATATGATTTGTAAGTTTATTGTTTGTAGGTAACATTATTTTTAAACGAGCCGAAGCTTATTTGTTTTCACAGAATTCAATGGTTTCAAGTATTGGGATTTATTGTTTGCAAACAATTAAATATAAAAAAATATTAAAGCTATATCTTGGCTGTAGATTCTAATAGTTTATCTAAGGTTTTCTAGAAGAAAGGTAGTTCCGTGTGGTTACGGATGAAAAAGAGTGGTCCCGCGGTACGACAAAGGTGGTCCCTGATATATTGGTTTCAGGTGGATACTTAGGAAAATGTGGTATCCTGCGTTGGTACTCATGAAAAACAGTGGTCTTGTTGGAAAAATTGAGATAAAATTTGTAAATTAGACAAATTGCTGTAAACGTAAATACACAATCAGATCAATCTTATTTTTTTTCTAAAATTCAAAATTCAAATGAAAACCTGTGAGGAGCTGAGTAAATTACACCATGAAGGGATTATGCCTACAGGTATAACCATTAGTCTTGACTATTCAGAGCTAATTTGCGAAAATTATGAAGCCATTATGTATTTGGCTCAGAAATTGGATCCAAACAGTTACTGCTGTTTCAAGTCAGAGTTGACCAGGGTGTGACAGCAATAAAGGTGTACTTCACGTTCCTCAAAGTTCCAGAATAGGTGCCTCACCATCCGATACAGCTTAGTCCCCAATCCAGGATAGTCATTTGAGATGGGGGTCTTATTCCTCGGCAGAGGAATAAGACCCCCAAATGACTATCTATTCATTTTCTTCTTCGCCGGTCAGTCCTATTTTACCTAAATTAGTGGGGAGGCCTTCATGGTGTAACAGTTAAAGTCATGAACTGCGAATTCAAACCCCAGTTGCACTATCATGTTCCCTTTCGGACAAATACCCTTGGGAAAGGTATGAACCCCATTTTCCTTCCAGCTATGGATTAGTACCACTACTGTTCTTATAAAAGGCTGACTTTGGCATTAAATAACCCACGAGGGTTGATATGCCATTAAACAAAGAAACCAAACAAACCAAACCTACCCTACTTTAAATGACACCGATCTTCAAATCTTAAGTCTATGACTCTTTAACTTTGGTTACGGATATCATCTTATTCCAACCAGCAGCAAAAAATCTTTCCCACTTAATTTAACCTGTCGGTCATCATAAATCTACAAAAGATTGGTTTCTATCATAATTTGAATTCTATCTTTTCATTTCTCACCCAAAATAATCGACTCTTCTAAACTGAAGGCCTCAAAGAAAAACTGATTTAAAACAATCTTCAACTACTTAATACATCATCACCTCTATGATACTACAAAATTCTGACCATCCACGTGAAACTACAGAACCCCACACACACACACACAAACACTCTGAGGCAGGGGTCACCAATCTGTTTTTAATTTCTGGTGATTTTTTTTCACCTGTGTTCTGGGTGACAGGGTCATTTATCTATTTATTTATTCTTCAACCCGCATTTACGATTCTTTATTCAGTTAACTAGATAATTCATTTATTCATTCATTCATTTATTCGTTCAGGTAATTTTTCCCCCACGAAGATGGATTTCTTGCCTTACTCTACAAAAATAAATCTTCTTCAAACTTCTCTTTTCTAACCTAGAATAATCGTTACTTTTAAACAGAGGGCTTCAAAGGAAAACTGATTTTAAACAATCTCAAACCACGCAATACACCATCGTCTTTATGCCCGGAATTGGATGATCCCTTTGTATCATATATACTTAAGTAAAGTAAGTAAAGTTAGTGACCTTTAGTCGAGGGTGACCCGAAGGCTCCCTTTTCGATAGCTTACAACACCAAGGTGTTGGGGAGGGCGCTACTCCTTTCCCTGGATTGCTCCACTTTACCCTTGATCCGTACCTTATAATACTGAGTGTTAAGCAAAGGAGGCATCAAGTACCATTTTTGAGTCTTTGGTATGACTCGACCTGGGATTGAACCCAGGTCTCGCAGGCCATTGGCGAACACTCTAACCACAGGGACAATGTCCGATATATATATATATATATATATATATATATATATATATATATATATATATATATAAACAAAAAAGTGATGTTAAATCTTTACGGCTCCCTAGCAATGCTTTAACCGTGGGCTTCTAAATGATAAATAGGAAAAAGAATTATCTGTGTTTGATAAAAATACTTGAAACCATTCAAATGTGTGCCAAAATGTACTTAGGCTCTTTATTACATGTCATCAAGAAAATTTGTTCATAAATCATTTAAAATTCAATAGATAGATATAAGCAGAATTTGACATTAAAAAACCAATAATGGTTGATGTACAAATAAAAACATAAATAAACAAAACAAAACCGTTTGTACCTAAAAGTCCTGTAGAATTTTACAAGTCTCATTTCTTCGAACGTATTCTGGTTTGTGGATATAGGATTTCGTAGCACGGTCAAATTTTAATCAGTTTCAAGTGGGCCACCTTTCCAACTCAATCGAATCTGGTCTGATATTACTTTTGTGTTAGTTTACTGGATTCATCTATCATGAGCTTAAACGTTTTATTTCTGTCACTATGCATACATGCACATCTTATTGTCGTTCGTTTTATCATATTTCTTTTTGACATAAATATTTCTTACGACATTTTTTGTACTGCTTTAAAAAGAATTTTATTCTCTTTTTTCACCTTTCACTTTTTAGTCAACTTCAGTAATTTCGTTAGTTTGTCACTTATAGTATCAATACAAGTTTTTTTTTCCTTTCATTTTTGTTTCCCATATTTTTTATTGATGTTTTCCTGTTTGTCTTAAAGTTATTTCCTTTTTTTTAGAAATGTTTCTAGTTGCTGTAATATTAGTGATTATTTACTCTTTCTGTGCAATCCACGTGTCCTTGAATTCTGGCATGCTATCGAGTGCTTTTCCTTATTTTTGACACATGGAGTCTGCCTATGTCATTCCTCTGGTAAAAGGTCTTGTACATGTTATATACCGGAAAGAAAGAGATGACAATTCTTAATGTATAAAAATATGATCTGTTTCTTTTCTTTTCCTTTTATAACGAAATGTTTAAAATAGTGGAGTGAAGGAGAGAGTCAGGAAGAGCTTAGGTGTACAGAGAGAGAGAGAGAGAGAGAGAGAGAGAGAGACGGAATCTCTAGTGAACCGTTTCTTCTTCGTTCTGTTTTCACGAGACTATTATAGGGCCAACTCAAAGCATTTAATCATCTCAGCTTCTCTGTTTTTCAACTTCAGGGCCTCTCTCTACCTCTCAAGCTAGGGTCGTCTGACACAAGGCCAGTACCCAGAGCGACGTGACTTCTTGTGACTCTTCTGCAGGCTCCTTTATTCTGACTACTGGTCCAATATCCTCAGCGGTTATATAATTTTCCGGACGCCCTCGCAATATACGTGATCACACTTCTTTCGGCATGCCACCCACTCAAGTTCACGTGGCATTTTCGCCGTGTTTTCTTTACCTTAAAACACATGTATACACCCTGTTTGTCACACACGCAACTTACGCGACCAGTTAAAGACATCTTCCTGTCACTATTCAACACATAACTATCAAGTTTTTTTGGTTCTTGGGTCCATTTGTATAAGTTATTCTTTTTTCCCTTTTAAGAATGGTCCACAAAATCTTACAAGGAGGACTATTCTGGTGTTTATTTCTTTGATGATATTTTTGTTGCAGACTCCCAGGTCGGTTTGGTTTTATGGCATATCAACCATTGTAGGTTATTTAATGCCAAATCCATTTTTAGACATATAAACAGTTCCATTTCAAACAATTCACTTTAGTTTAAGTACATTTTTTTTTGTTTACGCACAGTTAAATGTAAAATGAGTTCTATTTCAAACAATTTAGTTTAGCATAAGTACATGGTTTAAATGACAAATACTCTAATTTGACCAATTGATACAATCCTTTCGGGTGCTCCTACTCGGGGCTAAAATCGACAGAGAGCGAATGTAATGAAGGGGTAGTCCATATTTTTAGTGTCATATCGAGGACACTCGTTGGAGAAGTCCTATCTCACTGCAGAGAAGCAGTCGATGTATTCTGCAGCCCAAGCGACTGATCCATTTGCTGCAGAGTTTGGTTTCGAAAAGTTGGTTTAAATTCAAATTTTTCCTTCTGCTGGACAGTTCTTCTGCTCCTTCTGATATTCTTATTTCTTACTTTTTCTTTCCCATATGTTTGGTTGCACTGTCGACTTCCAGTATGTCAAGGTACTTGTTTTATTTTTCTCCAAGTGTTGTAATACTTTCCAGAATTGATTGTCCTACGAGAGCAAATACAACAACAATTATACATGTTTATAAAAATACTACTCTCTTCTTTATACCTCCGAAAGTCGAAACGCAGCGGGTAAGTGTGAGTGAGAGACGGAGGACAGCTATCATTGACACCATGTCATAATACACATATACAGAGTCTTGCTTCTTGTTTCTTTCTCAGGATGTTGATACATGGCTATTTCTCAGATCGGAGGCCGATGGCCCCATACGACAGATGTTTTTACTCTGCTGACTGAAGATACCCCGACTGACTTCTAGGATCGAAAAACTTCTGTCATAATATAATTTTCTGACGCCCACACATGCTTCCTCCCAGTGCACTTTACGGGATTTATTTCCTCTCCCTCGTTTACCTTAACACACAGCTACTCATCTTCTTTACGAAATCCACACTAACCAGCTGTCAAAGTTTAATATTTTACACTGTTTTCTCTCGTTTTAAATTTTTCATTATCATCGCTGCGAATTTTCAAAACTTCAATTTCGATTCTTATATCCTGGCTTAATATTCCATAGTTTGTATAAGGCTTGTAAGTTTGTTTGATTTTTCATTTTTCGTTAAATATCCTAATCTTATCCACATGCATAAGTAAGTACGTTGGTGACTGTAGTCGAGGGCTACGCGAAAGCTCCCTTTCAATAGCTACAACACCGAGATGTAGGGGAGGGCGCTACTCCTTTCCCTGGCATTGATCCACTTTACCCATGAAACGTACCTTATAATGCTGAGTGTTAAGCGAGGAGGTATCAAGTACCACTTTTTGAGTCTTTGGTATGACTCGACCTGAGATTGAACCCTGGTCTCCCGGGCCATTGGCAAACACTCTACCAATAAGCCAATTGACTGACTAATATACATAAGGTGGTTTATATTTCTTTTGTAAATTTGTAACCTCCCGTACATTTCCTATGTATTCAGTGGCCACATCAGTTATCATTATTGTTAGTAGTAGTAGTTGTAGTATATGTGGTGATGAGGTGTCCTCGTGGTGTAATGGTTAAAGCGCTGGACTGCGGAATCGTAGTAAGCGAGTTCGAACTCCAGTCACGCTATTACATTCACTTTCGGGCAAATACCCTTGGGACAGGTATGAAACCCCTATCCTCACAGCTATGGGTTAAATAGTACCACTACTGTTCTTCTAGGAGAATGGCTTTGGCATCAAATAACCAACAAAGGTTGATATGTCATTAAACAAAGAAACTAAACCTATATGTGGTGATGGGGGTAAAGATATTATACAATGGTGGGCTGATATGTTCCTAGGCTGAAAAATTCTCATGATGACTTTATATCCAATGAGATCAAAGCAGTGCAACACAACTGGCGGAAACGGGTACACTACAAGAGGGACAATGTTGAAAAATAAACCTCATTTATTCACATTCTATGAAATTATCTTGCTGTAAACTTTTTTTAGCTGACGGCTGTTTTATTTTTATGATTACACTTATTAAAAAATATTCCCAATTAAAATGGTATTTTTCCATTTTAAAATACGGACACTAAACTAACGGACATTTTTTTTTTAATTTGAGCAAAAATAATTTTTATTTGAGAAATGAGTTTTTTTTTTTTTTTTTTTTTTTTTTTTTTTACGCGTCGATTTGTCCTCCAGAAAACTTAGGTTTACAACACCTACCATTTATATTTGGGTCGGCTTTCAACAATCTATAGATCCTTCAAATACTGCACTGATCTCACGCTTTAAGAACCCTCTTGATGTCTATATATTTTATTTATTTCAAAATTTCATTTATATCAGGTGAATAAATAAACGAAGCGTCCCTTTTGTAAGTAAATTAGAGGCAATATAAGTACACTTTAGTTTACATTGAAACCTTCATTGTATGAAGTCAATAGAAGAAAACACTTCATAGAAAGAAAGAAAGAACGAAAGACTATTATGGGGTAGTAATTATGTTACAGGAAAATAAAATGAAGGAAAGATAAGAATAAAAAGAGTAAACGAAGAAAGAAACGGTGAATTAAAGAAGGAAAGCAAGAAAGAAGAAAAAAGAGAGAAATGAAAAAAAAAAACAAAAAAAAAACAGCCAAAAATAAAGAAAGAAAAAAGAAGAAAGAAAAAGAAAATATATTTAATGGCTGAAAATTTCTTTTTTCAAAAGCAAAAAAAAAAAAAGAAAGAAAGAAATATTTCAGGTAGTTATCGAAAGAGAGAAAGAACAAAGAAAGAGCAATTTAAAGAATGAAAAAAAGAAAGAAAGAAAGAAATATATTGTGAGATAGTTATAATGTAAAAGAAAATAGGTTTCAAGAAAGAAAATTACAACAAAAACAAAAGGCGCTCCTAATGTAATGGTTATCATTGTAGAAAAACGGAACAGGTCTACCACGTTCAAAACCTGAACGAGGCTGATTGCGTTTCACTTCTCGCTAATGCCTTTAGGAAATATTTGAATCCACTCTTCTTTTCTCTTCCTCAGTTGCGGGTAAATAGTTGAACACACTGGTTTCTTTAAACTTGGTTCGGCAACCAGTCTAGAAGAAGGAAAACTCTGAATTCAAACCAACTGTATTCAACTTAGAAAAGTAACCTTCTATCACAATCTACATTTAGAATTTTTATTTATTCATTTTTTTTTTAATCAAATATTTCCTTACCCGTCTGCAGAGATGCAGTCAGTGAATTCTACAGACTCGGCCGACTTGGGTGGGTTGATAAAATGGAAAATTTAGAATTTAATCATCTTGTTGACCTAGGCCCCATTGGCTCTTCCTTACACGAACAATTTACAAGAATAGCACTCCCACAACCAAATCTGTTTACAGGGTCAGTGAGAGAAACATACTAGAAGTATTTTTTTTTTTGTGTTTGTCTCTTAGCCTTGATGTTTCTGATATTCACATTTGGACTGCGGAGACAGGTAATTCAGCTAGTGTGATTATAAAGCTGAAGAGACTGCATTGAAACCTATAGAATGCCTTGACGTTTTCTCTTCTCGCTAAACGCATGATTAGATAAGTAAATATATAAATTACAGTATAGGATTTATTTGCGTAAATATTTTATAAGTGAATAAAATCATTAGCTTCTTTGTTTCGATTTCTTTTCATGATTAATGATAACTATATCTAGTTTGGTTATTTAAACTCAGTTATCTCCCTTTTTATTCTATATCTGTTTCTTTATCATAGTTTGCCTAATTTTTAAGGACATTATTCAAAATAGTAACATTGTATGGAAAATTGGCTCAAACTGGATTAATAAGGATTATAACTGTTTTTATGATGACATGAGCACATAGTTAAATATCTACATGGTGCTATAATAATAATTTCTTCTTTTTTTCACATTTTTTTTCTTTTTCTTTCAACGAATATTTTACATATGACACTAAACAAAGATGGTGAGGCGTTTTGGGTAATGAGAAGTAATTATTCATTACCATTGCTCCCAGGTCCACTCTGACACAGAGTGGTAGCACCTAATAAGATCCTATCTATGAAACAAAAAGAACTATTGGACATTTAAGCTGTGTAAAAACAAATGATTTATGCTAAATTGTATTGTTTGAAATAGAACAGTTTGATCATTTAACTGTGTGAAAACCAATGATTTATGCTAAATTGTATTGTTTGAAATAGAACAGTTTGGTCATTTAACTGTGTAAAAACAAATGATTTATGCTAAATTGTATTATTTGAAATAGAACAGTTTGATCATTTAACTGTGTGAAAACAAATGATTTATGCTAAATTGTATTGTTTGAAATAGAACAGTTTGGTCATTTAACTGTGTGAAAACAAATGATTTATGCTAAATTGTATTGTTTAAAATAGAACAGTTTGATCATTTAACTGTATGTAAACAAATAACTTATATTTAAATAAATCGTTAGTGATACAGACTAATACTTGGAACTATTTAACTGCACGCAAATGAATGAATAATGTTGAAAAGAATGACAAGTGCTAAAAAGTAATACCCGTAATCACTTCATAGTCTTAAATCAAATGATTACTTTTGAATAGAATTATAAATGTTTGATGGCAATAATTGAAAGAATTCTACTGTGTAGAAACAATTGCAATACTCGTGTGCAAACAATTTGGTTGTAACTCATTTAAAAATGAAATTAATTGATAAACTTATTTCTTACATTTCATGACTATTTCCTTTCTTACATTTCATCTCTATAAATATGTGTAAACAAATGACTGATATTACATTGTAACTGTTTCACAGCAATCATCATCATCATCATGTCGTGCCGCTAGTACGGATATCCCTGACCGTTTTCTCACCACTTTTCCCTATCGTTCATCGCTTCCAGTAGAAATGTAGAATCCTTGTATCCTGAACAGAGGGATAATTGACTCTGCTTACAACGGGAAGGCGACCAGAAAACGTTATTTAATATAATTAATAAACCACTTTTCGATCAAGCGGATTTGAATTCAAAATTAACGGTAGAGATATTCGTGGCGTTGGACTAGGCAAGCATAGTTCAAATCCTGAACGAAGCTGCCTTTCCAAAAGCAAAAATATCTTTGGGAAAGGTATGAATCCAACTATTCACTTTTTAGTTACGAGTAGAAAGTAGGGTATACTGGGCTCTTTAACCTTTGTTTAACCGGTTTAAAAGAATTCATTGCTTGGTTGATTAGCATATTGTAGGTTATTTAATGCCAAATACTCTTTGAGTGCGGCTCATTGGCTTAGTGGGTAGAGTGTTCGCCAATGGTATGGGAGACCTGAGTTCAAGTCGAGTCATACCAAAGATTTTTTTAAAAATGGTACTTGATACCTCCTTGCTTAACACTCAGTATTATTAGGTACGCATCAGAATGTCTTGAGAAATGGTTGATCAGCAACGAGACACTAATATTTTCACTGCATTCTATCATCTTCATACGAATCAATATCTATGGCTGTGGATATCTGACGTATCCATAGTTATTTTAATGAATATTTTATAAATGTTTTATGCAGTTATTGGTTTCAATCTCTGCACTACTTTGGTATTTTGATGAGAGGAAGACACACAGGTAGAGAGCCATTGGCTAGAACATATATGGTAAATGAATAAGACACGAAATCCCATTTGTCTTAACAAAACTAAAACATTATCACTTTTCTTTATTACTCCTAGCGAGTTATTAAAACCAACGTAAGCTAGTGGTCTTTTCACTGGTGTCTAAGAAACGGCAAGTCTCCTTGGTTTGCTGGACTCTTCACAGTATTCCGGCCGATTTCACCCATACAGTATTTTGGATGGTCTACTTTCTTCCTCTGATTTCCAATTTTTCTAGTTCCTCTCTCAAACGTTAACAGACCGTCCCAAGTGCACCAAAAACTATTGGTATCACCGTCACCCTCAAGTTCCTTTACCTTTCTATATTCTCTTGCAAGATCCAAGTATTTGACAATTTTTTTGCTCTCTTTCATTTTTACTATGTGGCCCGCTGTAACAGCAAAATCTACCAGACGGCACGTTTTTATTTTCTTGTTACTTACTAATAAGTCTGTTATTCTAGCCAGAATTAGGTATCCCAAAATCGCAGAGTATTTTGTGTCTCATTATCTTAAACGGATTCAAGTTTGTGCATATACCTCTTGGTATTATAGTCAGAGTTTAATTTCTTGCACAATTCCCAGTGTGTCCCCTTTTCCACCCAGTCGAATCTAGCCTTGTTCTCCTTTTGCGTTATTTTGTTGCATTTGGTTATTATGTGATTAATCGTTTCCTTTTTGTCATAACATGACCAACGCTTGCCCTTCTTTTACGCATTATCGACTTTCGCTTTATTATTATTATTATCTTTATTATTATTGTTGTTGTTATTATTGTTATTGTTATTGTTGTTGTTATTATTAAGGTGGGTGTCGCTGATGATGTTGGCGACGATGATATTTGTGTTGTACAACTTGCCATTGTCATTATAGTTGTTTTAGCTGTTCATCTAATGACACAATGTAGTGCACTTGTCATATTTTCCCAAGGCTGAAGCTTTTAAATATTAGAATTAGCGACTGGTGTTCACACTTTACTTAATTTCCCTCAGCATTTGATTGCTGAGGTTGAAAACAAATTGTTATCAGGTGATTTAAAAACAACACGTGGATTAAACGTGTGTCAATCACACGCTGCAATTCCCGTGAACGTTTTAGATTATACAGAATACGATGAGTAGAAGTGGTTGGTCCTAATTATATATACATATATATATATATATGTATATATATATATGTGTGTGTGTGTGTGTGTGTGTGTGTGTGTGTGTGTGTGTGTGTGCGTACGTTTGGCAGTGGATGAGGTTGTCGGTATCTTTTTTATAGACTTAGACCTCAATTTTTTGCCCCGTCTTAAATGGTTTCAAATATTGCTAATACTAATAATTCTATTAAATTTTAACCATTTGACATCATTCATTCCATATAATATTAATCATTTATTAGCACACCGTTAAACGATTTCAAGTATTGCTATCCAATATTAATAATTTCATTTAGTATTAATCATTCATTTGTACACATAAAAATGATGTCAAATATTGTTATGTAACACAAATATTTCAATCAAATATTAATCATTTGTTTGCGCAGAGTTTAATGGTTTCATGTATTGCTTTTTAACATTATTAATTATTCCTATCTTATATAAATAATTTGCAGTCTGCTGTATGGTTTCAAATAACGAATAATAATGATCTTTCATAAATGATCGACTAGTTTTATTTGACCAGTAGATGGAAACTTAACAGAGTGGACTTGGGAGTAATGGCAATGAAGGCGTACACTACATTCCTCAAAGCTCCAGTGTGAGCGAATAAGATGCAGTTTAGTGATATAGCAAGGATATCTTTGCAGGTATCTTACCTCTCTGCAGAAGTGAAGTCGGCTTGTTCTTCTGTTCCGGCTGACAGGGCCAGAGTAAATGTTATGATGAGTGTGTATATATAAGTAAAGTAAAAGTTGGCAACCATATTCGAGGGTGATCTGAAGGCTCCCTTTTCAATAGCTACTACACCAAGGTGTAGGGAAGGGCGCAACTCCTTTCCTTGGATTGCTCCTCTTTATTCATATTTACCCCCCCCCGCTCGGACAGGATATGACACAAGGTCAATTTTTAAGCGGAGTTTAATAGGTTTGAATTCAAAGTTTTCCTTCTCCTTGACTAGTTGCCTCACCAAGGCTGAATGACCCATTCTGTCCTACTATTTACCCATAGCTTGAGGGAGAATAATTGCATTCATACCTTTCCCAAGGGCATTAGTGCTATGTGAAATGCAATTAGGCTGGTCCAGGATTTGAAATCGTGTCACCGTGTTCATTTCCTACACCACAGGCAACTCCTCTTAATAGTTGATACGTAATTTTAATGCTGAGTGTTAAGCAAGCGACCATTTAGTACCATTTTTGAGTCTTTATTATAACTTTACTTGGGATTGAACTCTGGTCTCCCGGGCCACTGGTGAAAACTGTAACCATTATGGTTAAAAATAAATGCGAAATGGATAAATCAAACTCTCACAATGGGTTTAGTAGTAATATTTCGTTCTTTATTCAAGGATAAACTTCTTCTAACTAAATTAAGAACAAAATATTACTACTAAGCCCTTTGTTCAAACACTTTTCCACGTATTTTGTCATATTTACCAAAATTTTCCATTTCTCCATATATTTGTGCGTGTGTGGACTTTTTCCTTAACAGCATATAAATTTATTTGTTATTCAGTGGTGAAATTAGATTTTTTTACATATTTGATTGTAATTAAAAATATTTTTTCATTGTACCATTGCATTTGTTAAATTTCTCAATATTCATCTAAAATCATTTTCACATCGTTATGATATCAAGTATTCTCAATGAAAACGCCTAATTTGTACTGAGTATTATGATTTTAAGTAACTGTTTCAAATAATGATATTTCTTTTAAACATTAATCTTTAGTATATATAGAATCATATCCTGGACAAATCATTTTTGCTTTGGTTATCTTAACTGACCGCAGGGTTATAGTTAGTGTATTCTAAATCGCACTGATAAAGCTGTTATATATATATATATATATAACAGCTTTACATACAAATATATGCACGCACATACGTATACATATATATTTATGTACGTGTGTGTGTGTGGAAAGACAGAGAGTCAATGAGAGAGAGAGAGAGAGAGAGAGAGAGAGAGAGAGCGCCTCTTCAAGCACTTCTAATAGTTGTACTTGCATTTTCGTATCTATAAGAATCCCTATGTCTTTGAAAAGTTTTGTTCATGTAACTTCCAATTTTCATGATGTCTAACAGTAGAACACTAATACACACACACACACACACACACACACACATACTGAAAGAAACACACACACACACACACACACATATATATATAGGCTTCGGTAGTTCTATATATATATATATATATATATGTCTCTGTGTGTGTGTGTGCATGTGTTTCTTTCATTATTTGTGTGTGTGTGTGTATGTGTGTGTACCCAAAATCGACAACATCCTTAGGAAAAACCAAAATGGCTTCCGAAGAAATAGATCCACGACCTCACAAATATTCAGCATCCGTAGAATCCTTGAAGGTGTACGAGCAAAAAACATACAAGCGACATTACTATTTGTCGACTTTACCAAGGCCTTCGATTACATTCACAGAGGAAAGATGGAACAAATCCTACTAGCATACAGCCTACCAAAAGAAACCGTAGCACCAATAACGATTCTCTATCGAAACACCAAAGTGAAAGTACGTTCACCAGACACAGAATACTTCGACATTGTAGCAGGAGTACAAGGAGACACGCTAGCCCGATACCTCTTTATCATCTGTCTAGGCTACGTGCTTAGAACATCGATTGATAAAATCAGAGAAAACGGCTTCAAGCTGACAAAGAAAAGAAGCAGAAGATACCCCGCAAAGACAATTACCGACGCCGACTATGCCGATAACACAGCGATACTGGCAAATACACCCAACCAAGCCGAAACACTACTGCATAGTTTGGAACGAGCAGCCGTAGGCATAGGGCTCCATGTCAATGCACACAAAACGGAATATATGTGCTATAATCAAACAGGTGATATCTACACACTAGACGGAACCCCTCTTAAACTAGTTGACAAATTCACTTACCTAGGAAGCCGCGTCTCATCAACCGAAAAGGATATCTACACGCGGTTAACAAAGGCATAGACAGCTATCAATAGGCTATTGATCATATGGAAATCAGACCATAAAATGAAACGTAGTTTCTTCCAGGCAGCTGTCGTATCGATACTGCTGTATGGATGCACTACATGGACGCTAACAAAACGCTGCGAATGCTGCGAGCAATCTTGAACAAGTCCTGGCGGCAACACCTAACAAGACACCAACTATACGGCCAGCTGCCTCCTATCACGAAAACTATCCAAGTTAGACGAACCAGACATGCAGGACACTGCTGGAGGAGCAGGGACGAGCTCATGAGTGATGTACTCCTATGGACCCCCACATATGACCGGGCAAAAGCAGGACGACCAGCACGAACATACATTCAGCAGCTATGTGAGGATACGGAATGTAGCCCTAAAGACCTGCCAGAGGCGATGAACGATAGGGAAAAGTGGTGAGAGAGGGTCAGGGATGTCCGTGCTAGTGACACGACATGATGATAATATATATATATATATATATATATATATATATATATATTTAAACAGTCAGTAACACACACACACACACACACACACACACACATATATATATATATATATAGTAGTGTTATATATACAGTAGTGTTATATATACATATATACTGAAAGGTAACAGTATAGCCAACTAGCTAGATAGAGAGAAATATACTGAATCCACTAAATTGGATTTGTTCGTATTAGGACGGGATTATTGTCCAATTGCAGCTGCATCATCTGATGACCTAAACTCAGAGAAAACCTTCCTCATGCGCCATTGAGTTCTAATTCAACAGGATCGAGGAACAAGCCATGCAAGGTTAAATGAAAGAAATATCTAAAATCATAAAATGAAATTATCAGCTCAAAATTAAGCGATTATCAGAGGATGAATATTTCAATACTCCTTATGCTTTGGTGTTGATTATCTATTTATTAAATACTCTTTTAGAGTTTTTCACCTAAACGTTAACTGATGGTTTTACACTGGAGTTTGAGTGACAGCAAGTCTCCTCAAGTCTCCAGGACTCGTCTCAGTATTCTGGCCGTTCTTAGCAATGTTGTCGTTTGGATAGTCTCTACCCATCTGCCAATTTCCAAGTATTCCAGGCCTTTTCTATTTATTATAATTAGTAGTAGTAGTAGTATTGTGTTATATGTCAATGATACAAGTAATGAGGCATTTTAGGTTTGGTTTGGTTTCTTTGTTTAATGGCATATCAACTCTTTTTAGGTTATTTAATGCCAAAGCCATTCTCCTAGAAGAACAGTAGTGTTACTATTTAACCCATAGCTGGGAGGATAAGGGGGTTCATACCTTTCCCAAGGGTATTTGCCCGAAAGTGAACGTAATAGCGCGACTGGAGTACGAACTCGCGTACTACGATTCTGCAGTCCATCGCTTTAACCATTACACCACGAGGACACCCCTTGAGGCATTTTAAATTATGACTATATTAAATGTGACTTCATTTTTCATGTCTTTTTTTATATTCAGACTCATGAAGATCATCATGTTTAATTTTGATTACTGGCTTTCCAAATATCTCTTAGTTTTCACTAGGAGCAAATATCTGAAAAGTATTTAACCTTTTATGATCGTAAAAAAAGATATATTTGCCGCATAAATGAGGAATTAACTGGCCAAATCGGCTGGGGATGCAGAATAAACCGACTGCATATTGGCAGAGGGGCAATACTCGTTCCCAACGCGTGCTCTGGATATGATATTAAAGTGATGGTGAGGCTCTAGAAATGCTGGAGCTTTGGGAAATACGGAGTACTCCTTCATTGGCATTGCTCCCTGGTTTACTTTGGCATGGAATAGTAGCACCTGATTTGTTCCTATCTATGATTAAATTAGAACTGTTTGACTTTTAAACTAAGTGCAATAAATGACTTATGCTAAATTGAATTGTTTCAAATAGAACTGTCTGAACATTTAACTGCGTGTAAGTAAATGATTGAAGTTTAATTGAAATATTGGTTATATATACCAATACTTCGAACAATAACAAATAACTAATAAATCATACATGTATTTCCATTTAATTGTGTGGAAACAAATCACTGATATTTCATTGTTACTGTTACATAGCAATACTTGAACCATTAAACGTTGTACAAACGATTAATAGTAAATCGATATATTCGTATTCAAAAGAAATATTTGAAACCATTTAACAGTGTAAAAAAAGAATTTGGTATATATATGATTTCTAAGAAAATACTTTGTAGGTACCTATATTTTAAACACTTTAGAGCTCATTTGTTTGCACACAGTTAGATGGTTCCAAGTGTTGTAATTAATATCAAGGATTAATAACACAAATAATTTTAATTGATATTAATCATTTGCTTGCACACAGTTAAATGGATCCAAATTATATAAATATATATACAGGGAGCAGAAACAAAATATGGGATTATTTTTACATCATTTTTTGTCTGATTAGTCCAAATTTTGAATAAAACGCAATAAATCGAAATGTTCACTATTAGTTCTATTATTCAAACACTTTTTCTTTAAATTCAGTCCAATATGAGTGAGCAAGAAAAGAAAGGACAAAGTATCTATGATTTGCTTAACGCTGAAACCAAGCCAAAGTTTCTTTGTCAACCGTACACAAAGCAAAGAAAATTGTTTTACAAAAAGAGCTTTATAAGAGAAAGGTGTTGTGGAGGATTGAACAAAAGCAAAAAAAGGCTTTAAAAAAAGGACCCTACAACATTAATAAGAAAGTACGCAGATGAATTGATAGTCAACGAAAAGACTGTGAGAACAGCAATTAAACAAGATTTATACTCAGACCTTAACCCTTGAAAATTATATAGGGGCAAGAGAGTTGGGTGATCATTAATTAGAAGAGAAGTGGTCGGCCAAGTATTGTTGTATTGGGCGCTAGCCGGGGCGGAGCATTTTGAGAAGCACGAAGAAGAAAGGTTTAATGTGATTTAAGAAGATATAGCGTAAATCTGAAGATATGAATATGATTTCACGTGGTGTCAACCATAGCAGTCTTCTGTCACTCTGCCTCTCTCTCTCTCTCTCTCTCTCTCTCACCCAACATTTTGACCTTTCCGAGGCAATACAGAAGAGAGTTTGTATTCTTAATTCACAAGTGTTGTTGTGACCTGTTCTTTCGTGGTATACAACACTTATCAGCTACTCGTATAAAGGGTCTTGGGCCGGTATAGTCACATTTGTCAACAACTGGTTTGAATTCAGAGTTTTTCTTCACCTAAACTAGTTGCTGCACCAAGGTTAAAGAAGCCAGTCTTCCCTACTTTCCACTCTTTGCTGGATGGATAATAGAAGGATTCACACCTTTCCTGAGGGTATTAGCATTATATGAAATACCAACAGCCTCATTGAGGATTTGAACTCAGATAGCCGAGTCCATTTCCCTTAGTCGACAATTGCTACCCTACGAACGCCTCCATACGCTGCATATGCCTTGGTAAATTCAAAGTTTAAGAAATAATTATTTATTACAGGGAATATTTATATATAGTTTGGCATTTTCCTCCGATATATTTCCTAATAAAAATGATTGTCATCCGTTATAAAAATGATACGAAACTGGCGTTAAGAGAATTGTTAAAATGAACCGATTCCGGTAATACGAAACAGTTGAAGACAATGTGCCAAATCTTGCGGCGTTTTTTAAAAAGGCAATTTCCATGGTGTAACGGTTAATGTGCTTAGCTAGGAGACTATTATTAATGAGTTATTTTCTCACTGGGTGTCTCCTACACTGTTCATGTGCCATAAATTAGTTAAATTTACTATATAGCTATATGAATATACTGAATAAACAGAGCCATTGATTAATTGATTGATTGATTTTAACGGAATGTCAACCTGGTTAAGGTTTATTTATACACATATGTTAGGGGTACATTGTATATTTGAAAATGTATAGAGATGAAAAACCATTTAGAGGATGATTTTATTTGGAGAAATATTTGCCAACGTTAAACGTTTCTGATTTTTTAAAACTTCGATTTACACGCCTTTGTGTTTTGAAATCTGCATACATTTTCATACATTTATTTCCAATTTTCCCAGATGCATTGTATGTTTATAAGTACAACTTTTTGTGTAATTGTTTCTTCAGAGCTTCTTTTTTTTTACTCACAGTTGTATGTTATCAATTTTTAAAAAAAATCTAGAACCAATAATTTGCTAGCAATTATATGGTTTCAAGTAACTAATGATAATAATCCAAAGTTTTGAAGTCTCCCTAACATTAAAAACTTTACTTAATAATCATTTGTTCGCTGACAGTTAAATGGTTTCATGTATTTTTATCCAATATTAATGATTTTCAAACAGATATTTTTTAACTCATAGATAGGACCCTAACAGTTAGTATCACTCTGGGTAAGAGTGGACCAGGAAGCAATAACAAATCCTACTCCATACTATCCAGAACTCTAGAGTTGGAAGTTCATCCCCATATACAGTTTAGCGTAATACCCGGGACACTCTTTTAGGGGAGATGGGGTGTTGTGCCTCTTAGTAGATGGTTGGTTGGTTGGTTGGTTGGGTTTCATGGGATATCAACCTTTGTAGGTTATTTTACATTAAATTCATTTTAATGTAAATAATCAATTCTATTTCAAACAATTCAGTTTAGCATGAGTACACAGCTTAATTGTCAAAAACATTTCTATTTCAAACTATTCAGTTTATTCCAGCAGTTATATATAACAATTCAGTTTAGTGTAAGTACAGTTTCAATGTAAAAAATAAAAACAGTTCAATTTTAA
Source organism: Sepioteuthis lessoniana (assembly GCA_963585895.1). Lineage (NCBI taxonomy): Eukaryota > Metazoa > Mollusca > Cephalopoda > Myopsida > Loliginidae > Sepioteuthis > Sepioteuthis lessoniana. The sequence continues at coordinate 20,291 of CAUZXS010005299.1, read as the reverse complement.
ACAGTTCAGTTTAGTATAAATACAGTTCCAATGTCAAAAAAACAGTTCTATAACAAAATATTCAGTTTAGCATAAGCACGCAGTTTAAATGTAAGTACAGTTTAATTGTCAAAAACATTTCTATTTCAAGCTATTCAGTTTAATCAAACAATTCAGTTTAGCATAAGTATGCTGTTAGTACTATTTAACTCTTAGATAGGGCCCTCATCAGGTGCTACCATTCCTGGCCAGAGTGGACCTGGGAGCGATGGCAATGAAGGGGTACTCCGCATTCCCCAAAGCTCAAACATTGCTGTAATCGCACCATCAGATTGTTTAGTGTCAAATCCAGGACACTCGTGGGGGGTTACCACTCTACAGAGAAGCAGCCGGTATATTCTACAGCCCCAGCCGACTGGGCAACCTCAACAGATGATATAGTCAGTCTATTCTCCGTCCCGTCTCCTGGATGACATAAACCAATGTGGTTATAATTTTCTTCATAGAGGAATTAACAAATGAAAATAGTTAACAGATTCTGATGATCTATTGGGACTTTTAAAAAGCGAACGAAAGTCAATTTGATCTGATTTCAAGAAAAGAAAAAGCAAACTGGATATTAACAAACTTTAGTTTAAGAATATGTAACTGTCTTCTTATAAGTTTCTTTTTTCCATGCAATAGGATAAACTGGAAAACAAAAAATAAATAACACAGGCTGAAAACCTTAACAGAAAAATTCCTTCTTCTAAGTGCTTTACGATTTTTCCAAATCTTCAAACCATGATCGGTATCACTGTCACCTTCATATTCCAAGTTATTGTAGTTTTCTAGCCAAATTATTAAACGAGTGTTTCACTTTTACTAAGACATAGGTAGTGTAGATAACCTGAGATCTGTGCACCAGACTGAAGGGAAGAAAATGAAAGCAGCGACAGATGGTTGATTGTGAAGGACTGTAAATAGCATGAGGTCTAAGTGCTAGACATAGCAAAGCTTACGAAAAAGTAAACAAAAGAAAAGTTATACTGCAATGAACCTGTTCAGTACTCATACTACGGTTGGCATTACCGTTTGAATACACTTTTAGTTCTCTGGTATAGATTTTTCCTTTCTTTTAGTTTAAGTTCGTGATCTGTTAGCACAGCAATATATACTTATTACGAAGTTCTTTTTTGATAACTAATACTAATACTAACTAATACTACGTCTTATTTCTGGTCGATATTGACTAATCTGTTTATATTTTATATTTCAAAATCCTTGGTAGTTCCCTCTATATTTTTATTATTACTTTATTCCAGGCTAGTTTTTCTCTCTTGCTCAAACTGCTTTTTCACTAGAATCTGAGTGACTGTTAGTCTCCTCAGTACTCCAAGTCTCGACGGTGGTTTGGAAAGTTCCGACTCTTTCTCCATGTTGCCCAATCAGCTGGGGCAGTAGAATACACCGACTGCATCTCTGGAGAAGGGTAAGACTCCCTCAATGAGTGTCCTAAATGTGACACTAAACAATCTGATGGGAATGTTGGTGACCATAGTCGACGGTCACCCGAAAGCTCCCTTTTTGATAGCTACTACACCAAGGTGCACAGAAGGGCGCTATTTCTTTCCCTGAATTGCTCCACTTTACCCTTGATCCATACCTTATAATACTGAGTGTTAAGCAAGGCGGCATCAAGTACCATTTTTTAAGTCTATGGTATGACTCGACCTCGGATTGAACTCAGGTCTCCCGAGCCACTGGCGAACACTATAACCATCATGCTAATGGTAAGTAATGCTGGAGCTTTAAGGAATGCGGAGTATCCCTTCATTGCCGTCGCTCCTAGGTACACCTTATAGGGTCCTGTTTATGGGTCAAATAGAACTGAACTGAGTATTTACGCGAAAATGAATTGTTTGAAATAGAACTGTTGATATGTTTAAAAATAGATATGATATTAATAATGAATAATGGTTGATGCGCCATAAAACCAAGCCAAACCAAAGCAAATCTAATATCCAGTTCATCGATTCTTTTTAACTGGTTCCCAGGCAGCGTTTTAATAGCACCAATTACGATTGGAATGACAATCACCTCCACGTTTCCTATCCATGTCTTGTTATCTGGCTAGATCCAGGCATTGTTTTAATTTTCGTCTTTTATCACTTTCCCTGTATGGTCTGCTGGCACGTTAAAATCCACTAAATGACAAGTTTCCTTCTTCCTCTTATCATTCTTATAATAACGTTTCAGTTTTCTTCTCTCCAGAATATGACATAACTCTGTAGCTTACTGTCAAGAATGAGCTTATAGCAGGAATAACAAAGATGCTTGGTAGAATTACTTAACAAATCGTGATGCGTATGTCACATTTAATTGACAGAACTTTAAACACTTGATAAACCAGTTCTTGAGAAATATTTACATGGATTTGACATGATGTATTTACTTCAATTGATAACTTTCAGTGGGAATCAAATTATTAATTATTATCACGTAATAAACTTATGGAGCCTCTGATCAAAAGCTACTTATTACTGACGTTTATTTAAAACTCATTATACGCGCTATCTGCGAATCAAGTAATTAATATCAAGTAAAAGAAAAGAAATCAAAGAAAACATTCCTGAGGATATTTCGGCTTATGAAAAATAGGGAATGTATTCAGGGCTTCTTTTACCAATCTATGTTGTATTTTTTTATTTCATATATTCTCATCATGGATTAAAAAGGAGAGATTGAGGAAGACATTTCCTTGAAAACCTTGACATTCAAATGAATATTTCTACATTTAAGATAAATTAAATTAAGACACTGTCTTTTAATCCGACGTATCAACAAAGGGTTCTAAAGAATTAGCATAAGGAAGGCCTCGATATAGTGTAATGGTAAAGAAGAGTTGGTTTTATTTGTTTTCTCGTTTATGGGTTATTTAATGCTAAATACTGTTTACCACTCCTATATATATATATATATATATATATATATATATATATATATAAGCTCAGGAGGCTGGGGCTGTAGAATACACCTACTGCATCTCACTCAACGGGAATCCCGGATATGACACTAAAGGTCCACTCTGGTCCGGAGTAGTAGCACCTGTAGGGGTCTTATCTATGGGTCAAATATAACTGTTTGACATTTAAATTGTGTGCAAACCAATGGGCAATGAAGAAAGGAATTATTTTGAATAGAACGCTCAGATCCTTTACCTGTAGATAAACAAATGGCTGATGTTTAATTGACTTGTAAGTGATACGTAGGAATAGTCGGGACAATTTAAGCTTGTTGATTTATGCTAACCTGATTATTTTTTATTGAACTATTTGATCATTTAACCGTGTGCAAACAAATGTCCGATGTTTGATTTAATTGTTAGTGATACAGAGCAAAACATTGGAACCATTTAGCTTTGGACAGATAATCATTTGTTTCCACTCACTTAAATGGTTTCAAATAATCCTATTTCACATGAATAGTTTTAACTCTAAATAGAACAAGTCGTGTAAGAATATTTGGAACAATTTAACTATATAAAAATAATAGTAGTACTTCTATGCAAACAAATTAGCTCTGACTTGTGTAAAATAAGATTACCGACAAATTATTGACTTATAAATCATATATATAACCATTTTACTGTATGGAAATAAATTTTGTAGCATATTGACTTCCGATCCGGCCGAGCTGTCAAATAAGAAATGCACCTGTGTAAATAACAGGTGCATCCGGTCGAAGATATCAGGGGATACCTTGACTGTGGACGGGTTGAATTGAGTGAAGATGTTACGCTCACTGAAGCAGGTGGATGTCAAACAATTATATAACCCGGTGCTACAGGAAGTTCGAGTTAGTTGGAGATCAGAGTTTGGAGTCAGTTGTTGCAGTTCGAAGAGTGAGAACCAGACCCAGCAGACAGCTGGGCCCCTCAGGGCCCCCAGTTGAGCAGCCCCGCAGGATGAGAAAGAAGTGCTGCTATAACCAGAAGACCTGGGGGTCAATATGTTGCAGTCTTTGTTCAGTCTCCAACTAACCTCTCACACATAACCCTTTCGTAACTCTTTCGTACCATTTCGAATAAAGTGTGAGAGGTATATTTTTCTAAAGAAGTGTGTCCGCTCGTCTTTATTGTGTTGACAATTTTTCTGTCTGCATATGAGTATGTTACAGTTTCTAAATTTTTCACACAAACTATTCTCTTACAAACCATATACCATTTTTTAAGTCTATGGTATGACTCGACCTCGGATTGAACTCAGGTCTCATCATGCTAATGGTAAGTAATGCTGGAGCTTTAGGGAATGCGGAGTATCCCTTCATTGCCGTCGCTCCTAGGTACATTTTAGCCCGGAGTGGTAGCACCTGATAGGTTCCTGTTTATGGGTAAAATAGAACTGAACTGAGTATTATATATATACATATATATATATATATATATATATATATATATATAATGGATTTGGCATTAAATAACCTAAAATGGTTGATATACGATAAAACTAACCCAATCCAAATTCCAGATCCCTTCTAAGCACTTTAGACTATCGCAGCCCTGCTGTAGATTGGTCTATTTCATTTTTTTCCCGGATTTTCAATTCCACGAGTCACTTTTCTGGGGGCTTCAGGATGTTCCAAGATCTTCAAATTTGGCTGATATAATTTTATTAAGACTTATATAATGCTGTAAATGCAGATTACCATTAGAATGTCGAAGTAAAGCAACGTTGAGCCAGCTCACGATTTGCATAGGTGACTATTTTAGGAGATACGGTAAGCAATCTGATACATATGTGCAAAAATAGACAAATCTTTGTACATTCGAAAAGACCAATACGCTGGTCATCATTCTCCTGCTACTTTAACTGCACAAAGAAAGATCTATAATTATTTTTCAACTATTTGTAGAATCAGGAATCTAAAAAGCATGAAATCAAAACGGATTGGCCTCTGAAGGAGTCCCCGAAACGTCATGGTTAAAGGAACGGGCTGCAGCCTCTAAGTAATTAAGTTCGAACTCCAGTCAAGCTATTATCTTCACTTTTGGAATAATACCCTTGGGAAAGCTATGAGCCCCCAAATCCCTCCCCCAGTTATGAGTTAGATATCATCACTAATGTTCTTCAAAATGGCTTTGACATTAAATAACCCACTATGGTTGATGTGTCATTAAACTAAGAAAGCAAACTAAAAAGTTATTCACTGCATAAGTCATTTTTCTTTTAAGTGAATTTATATTTTACCACCAAAACCACGTTCTGTTAGAACTTAGAATAAAATGACTGTATTCCCTTCTGGGGATTAAGACCTCTTCCCGAATAAACCGGTGTCCTGGATATGATAATGAACAGTGTCTTATTGTGAGGATTCATTTATAGTGATCGGCAGGGAGTATCCCTTCATTGCCATTACTCTCAGGTCCACTCTGATCCATTTTGGTCGTACCTATTAGGGTCTAATCGATTTTTCAAAGAGATATGTATGAAAATTATTCGTATTTGAAAGGACTGTGTACAAAAAAAAATCTTTAAGAATCAACTATATAAAAATTGTATGAACGTAAAACGACTGATTCCTTAACCTCTAGGTATAAAATAGTTCAAGATCGTTTGACATGCTGTTAAAATCTATCAATCATTATAATTAAAATATTTGTAGGATAAGGAGTTTAAGAAAGTTTCTAAGAAATTAAAATCCATTTTTATCTGAGAGATTCATTTTTCTATTAAATGATTTTATCTTTTACCAGACAGCCAATACCTCCGATTTGACGAAGTACCATAATGGCTTCTCCTAAGGAATACGTTATTACATATTCTTATTCTTCGGATACATATCCATTTTGATGTTGACTTTGATGAAACCCCACAGCCAACACGACTTGCACAGTTATAAGAAAATAAGTCTGCTTTCGCCCTACAGTCATATTTGCCTTTCAAATCCGATGTTAGTTGGTATATTGGAGTGTATCTGAAATATTAGATAAAGATACCCTGCAGTGAAAACGGACTAGTTTCTGTCGAATAGCAATCTGCTTCCTTTGCATGCAACCAAAGGTGGCTGTCGCATTGTCCCTTTTGGATTCGTCTGCTAAACCACATCAGTTGGTGATTGCGACCTCGTCATGTGCAGCCATTACCTGAAGATATATAACCTATAAGTCAGAGATAGAAAAACTTTCTTAACGTAACACATTTAGAACTACTGTTAAATGTGGTCTACTCGTATAACTTGACGCAATTGTTATTGTCGGGGAAAATGATTCAACGAACTGAATTCAAGTGCAGGACAATGCTTTTTGTGTTTTACTTCGTGATAATTCTTTTGAGGAAGGCATGAATTTATTATCGTTCAACCGAGAGCTATGAGTAAATAGTAGGGTTGAATAGACTCCTAAGTTTGGGTAATGCAGCTAATCTGGGAGAAGGGGAATGCTCTGAATTTAAAGGTGTTGTTCTCCTGTATTTAGCTCATGAAGAAAATAATTCTGGCTGGTCCAACTCAAACTTCCACCCCTTTAAACAAATCATCTGTGTAAGTGGTTTAACGGTTCGCATAAATTAACAGAACTGTTCGGCACCCATACGTTGCACGCAAAAGTTTCGAATTGTTTCTTTGTCTGAGGGTATATCAGTCTAATTGGAGTATTTAATGCTAAATCTATTCTTATAAAACAACAGTAGATGTTTTTTTAACCCATAGCTGGGGAGATAAGGAGGTCTATATCTTTCTCAAAAGTATTAATCTGAAAGTTAACGTAATAGAACGACTGGAGTAAGAACCGTATTTTTCGACGCAACATTCTAGCACTTGAGTCATTACACCAAGGTGTCTCCACTTGCTCGAAAAGAAGGGTTATATAAATATATATACGGGAAGAAATGAAATGAATCAGACAGAATATATATAGAAAAAAAAAAGGAAACGGAGGAAAAATATTTTTCAAATTTGTTTTTTCAAATCTAGTGATATCAATTACCAACAAAAATTCGACCTTCCGATGGGATCTCCGTTAAATGGTTTTCTAACTTGCTTTTTTCTGGAATTCATGAAATCCAAACTTTCCATGTACATATTTGCCAGATGACATCCACTGCTTCATATGTATTCATGATATTTTAATCCTCTACCCCAATAAATATGCCATCTGTACAGTCACACAAAAATTTGACAAAATTAAACCAAGCTTAAATTTCACAAATGAACTGGACAAAACTATTGGCCTTTTTTAGACTTCCTACGAATTAATAATAGCAATAAGTTAGAATTTAAAGTTTACCACAAGAATAACAACAATTACTAAATACATTTCTTTCGAACCATAGCAATAAAACAAAAAGTGGCATTATCATAGGTTTTTCTTCTCAGATCCCTTAGAATCTGCCCCCCCCATTTTTTAAATGAGGAATTTTACCTCATCAAGATCTATTTTTGCCAGCTACAATATCCGGTGTCTTTTATTTATCGTGACAAATCGTAAGCCCTTCTCATCGATAAACGTATATTCTACAAAAATAACAGTTCTAGCTCGAATATTAACCCTATAAAAAGGCATCTAGTGTTTCCCCCAAATACTACTACGACTACTCTCACTGAAAAAACTTAAACTAATAAGGCATAAAAACTGCTACATGCACATCAATAAATCTGATATTAAGAAATAACTCCAAAAACGCAAATTATTTATACGACACCGGAGTTTATAAAATCCGTTGCTTAAATTGTTACAAACTATACATAGGTGAAACTAGAAGAAATTTAAACAAAAGAATTTATAGAAATAAAAAAAAGGTTTTCAAACATGCAACATAACAAATATTTTAGTCCCTCATAATACTTCAACCAACCACACATGTAACTTCTAAAACTAATATATTTGACTTTATTCCGACAGAACTTCTTTTATATCATATTTTGATACAATATTACAAGGACAATGTTTTTACAGAATTTGACTTTCTCTTGAAAAAATAAAGTAAAAACATTTCAAAATCCACCAGCCCCTATTCTCAAGACATTTACAATTACAAACCGTTAAAAATGTGGTTTCTCAAACCATAAAACACTGCTACCCTTTTACAAAATTCCACCTCATGACTTTATCAGTTTTGAACATATTACCCTATGTTATTTCATTTTCGCAAGAAAATTTTTTTAACCCATATGATAAGTTCCAAATAATATGAAAATTAGTCTGTTATGATTATTTTACATCTCACTCTTGAAATAAGTTTAATAGAATGTTTTCGTATTCAAATTTTCATGTCAAATGCGTAGGCATAAATATGAATAAAACAATCAAATGAAACAATAAACAAATCATCAAAGCAACCTCAATATATATTTTTCGTTTGGTTCCTTTTTACACACACACACACACACACACACACACACACACACACACACACACACACACACACACACATATATATATATATATCTACGACCTCACAAATACTAACCATCCGCAGAATCCTTGAGGGTGTACGGGCAAAGAACCTACAAGCGACATTAATATTTGTCGACTTTACCAAGGCTTTCGACTCCATTCACAGAGAAAAGATGGAACAAATCCTACTAGCGTACGGCATACCTAAAGAAACCGTAGCGGCAATAACGATTCTCTATAGAAACACTAAAGTAAAAGTACGATCACCAGATGGAGACACAGAATACTTCGACATTGTAGCAGGAGTACTACAAGGGGACACGCTGGCTCCGTATCTCTTTATCATATGTCTAGACTACGTACTTAGAACATCGATTGACAAAATCAAAGAGAATGGCTTCGAACTGACGAAGAAAAGAAGCAGAAGATATCCCGCAACAACAATTACCGACGCCGACTACGCCGATGACATAGCGATACTGGCAAATACACCTGACCAAGCCGAAACACTTCTGCATAGCCTGGAACGAGCAGCAGCAAGCATAGGCCTCCATGTTAATGCACACAAAACGGAATATATGTGCTATAACCAAACGGGGGACATCTCCACTCTAGAAGGAACCCCTCTTAAACTAGTAGACAAATTCACGTACCTAGGAAGCAGCGTCGAATCAACCGAAAAGGACATCGAAACGAGGTTAACGAAAGCATGGACAGCTATCAATAGGCTATCGACTATATGGAAATCAGACCTAACCGATAAAATGAAACGCAGTTTCTTCCAGGCAGCGGTCACATCGATACTGCTATATGGATGCACTACATGGACGCTAACAAAACGGCTGGAGAAGAAACTAGATGGCAATTACACAAGAATGCTGCGTGCAATCCTCAACAAGTCCTGGCAGCAACACCCCACAAGACACCAACTGTACGGCCACCTGCCCCCTATCACGAAATCTATTCAAGTTAGGCGAACCAGACATGCAGGACATTGCTGGAGAAGCAGAGATGAACTCATAAGAGATGTACTCTTATGGATCCCCACACACGGCCGCGCAAAAGCAGGACGACCAGCACGAACGTACATTCAGCAGCTATGTGAGGATACAGGTTGTTGTCCTGAAGACCTACCTAGGGCGATGAACGATAGGGAGGAGTGGCGAGAGAGGGTCAAGGATATCCGTGCTGCCAGCACGATATGATGATGATGATGATGATGATGATATATATATATATATATATATATATATGATAGAAGTATTTTGGAAGTTGGATAAATCAAATCTTGAAGAAGTTCGTGAAGATGAAATAAAGCCCGAACGAAATATCAGACATCTAAATCTGAGTTAAGTGTTTGATTTATCCAACTTTCCACATATTTCTATCATACTGTCAGATTCACTACAAATCTTTCTTTTCAACACACACACACACACACACACACACGAAACCCCTCCATATATATATATATATATATATATATATATATATATATATAGCAACACTGATGAGTTCTGATAGAACGAAACAGATCTGTCTGTGGATGACTATATAAATATATATATATATATATATATATATAGGGAGAGATATGAACCCAAATATGTTCCACCTACTCTAAGTAAAATTGTAATGCAGACTGGACTTTTATGCTTTATTCTAGTAACATATCTATCATGAAAAACTGTGAATTCAAAACATTAGGTGTAATTTTCAGAAGAATCTGTAGCTCATATGTGTAAAATTCTTCTGTTATCATTTTATCCAGAAAATGTGGCTAATTCTACGCAAATCTTCGCACTTTAAAAAGCTAGGAGACAGTCAACGTAGTGTAGTGGTTAACGTGCTTGACTGCATCATCATAGCAAGCAATTTCGAACTCCGGTCGCTCTATTTCGTTAAATCTCGTGTATGGGAACTGGGGTTCCATATATCATGTGTATCGTAAAAACTACTTCAGCATCTACAATTATTTGTACTACTAAACCTATCACCTTCACAGCTGGTTTAGACTTGCCACAGACCGATTTTGTGACGTACTTTACAGATTTTTGTCTCATGGAATTTTTTTTTCTTTCAGAAAATAAAATTCTAAGCTGAAAAATTAAAGTTTTTCAAATCAAACTCAAGTTTAGTGAGGCAAGATATAACAATGAATGAAATGTATATTTCAGCTGTAAAGAATTAGTGAACTGCTCACGATAATCAGTTAGAATCCAGTTAAGTCAATGAAGGTGACCGAAAAGTCCGCTAAGTTACGCAAAGGTGTCCCTTCCATCTATCAACATCCACCTAGTCAAGTTTAAGTGCAGTTAGTTGATAAACTTGATACTAACTCGTGACACGTCTGACTGTCATATGACTGGTCTTCAACATTAGGGATATTATTAGGTCTGCCTTCTTTCAGCAGATTCCTACATAGTGATACACAGGTCGGGGGAAATTACATACGAAAACTTTCTGTAAATACATAGGTAGTAAATAAGATCCAAACACAGTTGAATAAAGTGCCTCATAGACGCTGAAAGTTATATGCAGAATAACATTCAAACAAACGTGTGCTTATGATTGTGTTCATTTGTCACCTATGGATATGGGCGTGCACACACATACACACAAAGAGTTATATATATATATATATATATATATATATATATATATATATATATATATATAGCACAAGGCCTTCTTAATGGGGTATTCAATGAGATTTAAAGTCACTCGAGTTGTAGTTTGAATGGTTTTCAGTTAGTTATGGGTTTATATATATATATATATATATATATATATATATATATATATATATATATAAACCCATGTATATAGATATATATATGTGGGGGGGTGTTCAAAAATTCATCATCGATCCAAGAACTAAGATAAGATTTCCATACTCATTAGATAGAACTACCTATATTTATATAAAAAATGCCTGTGGTATAATGGTTATCGTCGTAGGGAATGGACACGGCGACACGAGTTCAAATCCTGGACGAGACTGATTGTATTTCACATAGCACTAATACCCTTGGGAAAATTATGAATCCAACAATTCTCCCTCCAGCTATGGGTAAATAGTAGGGCAGTCTAGGTTCTTCAGCCTTGGTGGGGCAACTAGTTTAGGAGAAGGAAAACTCTGAATTCAAACATGTTAAACGCCGCATGACCTTGTGTCATATCCTGCCCGAGCGGAGGGGTTGGTAAATATATATATAAAAAAGCTAAATCTCTCTGTTTTTATACTAGAACTCATGTTAGATGAGAAATGAAATTAGACTTTAACAATTTACCTGAAGATCCAATTCGAGAAAATGGAATTGACAGAGAAACATTGTGTGAGTTTTCTTTTTATTCAATAATTACCGAAAATTATTATAAATGTCAGAAGTTTACAATTGTATTCATGTGTTTCACGCTGAAAAAGATGCCCTAAAGTGGGTTTAATAAATAATCCGGTTTCATATTGTTTCATCAAAAAAATAATAATTCTTACTAAAAACAAATGAATTTACCTTTCTAACGGTGACTGGTCATGCATACTAAAATAGAACTGTCATATATATATATATATATATATATATATATATATATATATATTTACGTAAATAATAATTTCGTTGTAGGTCCAAAGAGCGAAAGATGTATTTTAGAATGAAAAAGTCCATGAAGATATTTATATTTTTAAAGATTTATTTATTGCGTTCTTAAATATGCGCTTGTTTCCAGATTATTGTTTTCGTCAGAGAACATATTTGGCACAAAGCTTTGTGAATAGGATAATCTATGAGATTTGAACCCCCACGCGTTTGAAGTTAGAATGACTTTCAGTTGGTTATCGGTTTATATAGAGGTCACACCATTCTTTTCTTTTTTCCGAGGGTGTCTACTTTTGTCTGCTCACCCGTAATTGGTCTTTGATATTTGATATGTTCGGGTTATATATTGTCGTAATTTGACAGCACGAAAACTGTGGTCACAAATAAGCTTCCACACTATTAAATATATGTAAAAAGTAATATACATTTATTTATAATCATATAATAGCTCTATCACAGGTATTGAGCGCTCTTCAAATTATATCACATTTGGTCTGCTACAAACTCACCTCGTGAAATAGTGACAACCCACACTGTTTTAGTATAATATTATAGATATTTCAAAGAGATCTACAAGAATTTTTAATGTCACAGATTTATATAAAACACTAATACACACAAATATACATATTTGCGCATTATATATATATATATATATATATATATATATATATATATATATATATATATATATATAATTTATAGACTTATTATGTTTATCTTATTATTATTGCTATAAACCCTACCACTAACAGTACAAGTATTTAGCAGTCTAGAAATCAAAAACTAAATACCCACTTATATATATATATATATATATGTGTGTGTGTGTGTGTGTGTGTGTGTGTGTGTGTGTGTGTGTGTGTGTAAATATATATATATATATGTTTATATATATATATATATGTGTGTGTGTGTGTGTGTGTGTGTGTGTGTGTGTGTGTGCTCACACGCGTGTAAAGAGCGACTTGTCCGGTTCAATGGGTACCAAACTATTCTCACATTGCTAATGTATTATGAATTTGCATCTCAACGCTAGTTTAATGCACATAGCCTTTTTTATGTGCGCTGTCTGGCTGTTCATATATACACTGCACCTTGCAAAAATTATTGAATTTGAACACTTTGAGATGTTCGTCTTCAGTTTGAATTTTTTTGGGGGTGGGGGTGCCATTAAATAAATTCATCACAGATGAGACGCAAATTCTTTTAATTTAATTTCTGTCAATTCTGTCTTCCAAAAACATACCCTAATGAAACAATTTAAATTAAAGGTATAATTTTTTTCTCAGACATTCAGGGAGAAAAGACAATGGAATAACCCAATGTCAACGAAAATAATGGACTTCATGGACAAAAAAGTAGTTGTCCTGTCATAAGTTTTATGACAGCCTTAATTCTTTCCAGTTTTAATTTCAGTAATTTAAAGCAATATTTTTATCAAAATGGATCTTATTATCCCGAAAGCAGCTTTCTACAATAAATTTTCAAATGATTAAGATCTTGATTGTTTGCTAGCTATTTGAATGTTTTTATATGTTCTTCATGAGTATAAGCTTTAAACACCTTTGCTCTGTTTCAAGATGTATTATAAAAGGGGTCTCAATATACATGGGACCAATGTGACAGCTATTACTCAACAACTTTTAATGTTGTGATATATTTTTGCTTCAGATTTTAAAACAGTATACTATAATACGTATTAATCCTTGATAACAATCCTTTGGACCAGAGAGGGAAAATATTTTGTATCACTATTGGAGAAATATTTTTCAAACCTGTTACAAAATTAATATGGTAGTGATTTGTTTCTGAAACAAGAAACTAAAAAAAGATTGCATGTCCTGGAAGGTGATATAATAACAATTTAAAAAAAAAACAAGGATTTGATATCTGTCGCTCAAAGGATATACTTTTTACCGGACGTGTTCCAAGTGACCGACATTGCACTAGTCTCAGTAATGAATTATTATGTTAATTAGTTGCATCTATTTTGAGACACCCAAAAGTGAAAAAGTCTTCATCACGAAACTAATTTTCTATCGATGGAATGAGAAAATCCCCCAGGATTTCAATGTACACATGTGCATTGTTTGTTTTGGTAATGATTGCTGGTCCTTATAGTGACATGCAACCCATAATATGACTATTTTGGGAAATTTACTTCTTTTCTATAGACATTCATATGTTTCCGTTGGACAGCACCAATCAAAAGTTTGAACTTCAATTCCCCCGCTAATGCATATATCTAATTCATCACCGAATATCATTTCCATTCAACTGTCCACACGCCAAGATTTCTTGTCTTTAGCCCACTTAAACCTCATTTTCTTCTATCTGTTTATTTGAGCTAGTTTTCGTTTGGCTTTTCTGAATGTACATTCCATTTCATTCGGCCATTTTCTCACAACTTTGTCACAAACATTGACTTCTGTTTCAACACATTTTTTCTTTAGTACATTCTCTTTTTTCAAGGTACATAGCGTTGATTTAAAAAAAAAATCTTGATTGAGATGTATTTCGTAATTTACCGGTATGTTTTCCTATTCTTAACCACCCAATTCCTTTTCTATTTTCACCAGATTTTAAACACAACTGACGTGTAACAACCTACGTCTCTCCTCGTTATTAATTGTAAATGGTCTATTTGAAGACTTTTCACGATCTTTCCCATAGTGTAACCTTACCTCATCGACACGGCACCATCTTGAATATCAATAAGCCTAACAATTCTCGAATATTAGACGGACCCAGTTGTTTCAAATACGAAAAGTTTATTTGCTGACTGAAACATTTCATAGCATCAGTCATCGAAACGAAAGATAAAGCTAGATAAAAATAATTACTTGTGCCACATAGAAACGCACTGATATTCCTTGGTCGTAGACCAATGATCAAAATACCAACTTCCATTTTGTTCGTTCCTTCACACCTAAGGGAGCCGAATATCTGAGCTCAACCGACCGTCTCCGACTTTGAACTCTGAACTGAACTAAACTAAACTAACTTCCAAAAACCTCCCTGCTTATAAGATATCTTAATTGTTCTCCTCAACTATTGATGCTAAGAACACGTCATTAACTTTTAGTGCTACGTCATATTATCTTAAGTCAGCCAACATTACATTTTTATTTTTTAACAACCTGTCTCTTCGCGGATTTCAAAACAGAACTTATGTTATGATAGGCTGACTGTCATCTCATGAACCCAGGTTGCACCATTTGACCTCCCTCAAAGATTTTTGCTAGCTATGATTTATTACTCTTAATAAAATAATTAACTGATACATTTAATTAGTATCTTCAATTATATTACAATTATATCAATTAACAGTTCTTTCGTAGGAACCTTGTTTTGTTTTAATTAGGTATCCTCAACCGCTTGTCAAGATCAGCTAGAACTTTCTTTTATCGGTAAATCGATTTGAATATATTGGTTTCGGCTGGGTCTTGTTTTAGGAATGCCAATTATAAAATCATTTCATAATTCTTTTCTTAATTTTCTTGAATATTTTCCTCTGAAAAAAAATGGATATAATTTAAATACTTCCATCTAGTTAGTTTAAAGCATGCTGTAAATAATCAGTTGTAAAATAAAAAAAAATGCATCTCTTCTGTTATTTGATTATTTACTGCTAAATAAAAGAAAAACGTAGTACACAGTCTCTAAGTGTGTTAATTCCAAAGTTTTTTTTTCTAGGAGTAGTATCTGCACATGCTGTTAGACGTATACACAGTTACGTACAGTAATATTAACACATAAACGTGTGTATTCGTAGTCATCATAATTATACCAGAACACGACTAAATAATATTATTTGCACATTAAGATAATACCTTTTACTTTTGATTTTGTTTTAATTTAGCCATAAATAAACTAATAAGAAATAAGACCCAAAGCATTATTGCTTTAACAGGTGGACATTCTTGCTTCATAAAATATCTCCTCACTAAACCAGATAAAATTATTTGAATTAATACCTTTTTTCCCAGCCTTGCAAGAGACAACATTTTGGAATAATCCAATATTGACAAAAAAATCATAGAATTTATAGACGAAAAATTAGAATAGATCCTTAGTTTTTATGGCAGTATGACACCAGAATATTCAGCTATTAAATAAAACATGTTTTGCGTCTTAGTTGTTATTTGTTTATTAACTGCTTGATAAAAGCCTACTCTTCGTGTGCTAGTTCCTTAATATTTACAAGGGGTAAGAGAGACAGATGTAGGAAGATATCTTATTTTAAACATTTGTGTTTATTTCTGAATTTAGCCGTAAAAATATTCGAGAGGGTCATCTGTGGATAATACGAGAAGACAATTTAGGTTTTAACAGAATCTTATATGTTTCTGACTGCGCTATGTATTTGTGCGTATGACTCTATGTGCGCATGTGTACACCAGATTGATATACGTATTAATATATGTATTGAAAATATCTGGGATTTGAGCACGTTTCATTGTTTACACGTCAAATAGGTTCGCGTCTTCAATGCACTAAGTTTTCTCTTGTAATTTTTGTATTTAGTATTTGATAGTTTTTTTTTCTTTTGATAACAAGGAAGATAGCAAAAATATAGAATACAAACATCACAAGACAATATAGTTTTTTTGTTTTTTGTTTTTTTCTGCTGAGTTAAATTCTCACGAATTCGAAGTGAAGATGGAAAGCAAAATTCACTTGTGCTTTTAGTTTGGTATGTTTTGGTTTGTTTGGGTTAGGTTGGCTTTTAAGGCGTATCAACCATTGTAGGTTGTTTTTTGTTTATACCAAATCATCTTTATACATATATATTGAATAAGTGATTTGTAAACACATTTTAAACAACCCTGAGATCATTTTTTTTTTTGCTCACAGATAAATAGTTTCAAGTTTTAATGTCCAACAGTTCTATCTGATCCATAGATAGAACCATACGAGATGCTACCACTCCCGGTCAGAGAGGACGCGAGAGCAAAGGCTATAAATAAATGGGTATTCAACATTCCCCAAATCTATTAGGCTGTAGCCTCGTTATCAGATGGTTTAATGTCATATCCTGGACTCTCGTTGACGGAGTGGGGAGGTATTACCGCTCAGCAGAAATGCTGTCAGTGTATTCTACAACCCCAATCGACAGAGCTTAGTGCTTTTTATGAAAGAAAAACCTACATATCAACTCCAGCCATATTACGCAAGGTTAAAACATTGGATGTTGCACACTCTCTGTGACAATCAGGCTTTAGTAGGGTGTATTCTGATTCCCGCTGTAGCTGTTAATTTGAACCTGAAATCATAAAATTTGTTCAGTCATCTCATAAGATGTATAGCAATAACATAGTGAATTTTCAAGCGTCTTCGACAATTTTAAATGCCCACACGAAAAATGTCTGGAAACTTATCGTATGCACCGCGTAAGTATTTTTAATGATTCAAGCTATAATACAACGGATTTTTTGTCATATACTTTATTTTAAAATCTCTTACCAACATTACGTTGCAGACTCTTACACATGAAATCTTTAGAATAAATTTGCTTAATAATATCAAGGCGTAAAGTGGTGAATTTCAGCCTCGAATGTCGCAAGTTCAATCTTCAGTTGTGTTATTACGTTTACTTTCAGAATATTATCCTTAGAAAGGCATGAACTCTCTCTTAACCCAACCAGCAATGATTAAATAGTATCACTGCTGTTTTTTGTTGATGCTTTTGGCATTACCGAACCAACAAAGGTTTATATGCTGTGACAACGAATCTTTTTAAAAAATCTTTTAGTGTTTGCATTTTGAAACTATTTTCAATGATTTTGTCTCCAAATAAGTTATAGCAGAAAATATTTTTCTTCTAGTGTCTAAGACATTGAGATCGACGTTTAATAGTTTTCATAGTATACTATCTTAAAATCTGAAACAAAAAAAGAACACGATTTTAATATCAATCGAATTATTAGCAGTTACATTGGTCCTATGTATATGGAAACACTCTGTATAAAGGAGAAGACTCCACAATGACCATTTCATTTTTTGTTTTTTACTCTTTCCTAAATAAAAAAAACGATCGTAATACACTCATATAACTCTGAGAGAACGAAGACCCAAAGGGTACACGAGTCAAAGAGAAAAATTTTCCCAGTCTTAATTTTAAAGTATACCTGGCCATGTTAATGTAAAAGATAAACACGGTCAAAGTGAAACAGTGCAAGAGAAAGAGAATATAAAGAGACTTTGGTAAAAGATTCAATGGATTACATTTGATCGAATTTATTACAGTCCTTTTTAAACCATACCCTTAGAATTATAATGAAATTAATAAAAAAAAAGTGTAAAAGCGACTTAACTTGTGTCGATAAATAAATATCAAGTCTATTGAGTGGATTCAGTAGATATTTTTGTGATAAAAAATAGAACAAAAATAAAAATTTGTGAATGTACCATAGTTTACAAGTACTTGAAGCTAGACATTAAGTTTGGTGTTGGACAAGTATCGATTTGCATAGAACTTACATAATATCGGCGAATATGATTTAGTTATTTATCTGTTGGCGTAAAATATTGATTTCTACAAGAGGTAAAAAGTATTAAATGTACTTACAGACACACAGAAACATAATAGTATATATATATATATATATATATATATATATATATTGGCAGCATTTCTTCATTGATACATATTTGATTGAATATAATAGATATTTTTGGTATACATATTTTTTTGTTAATCATTTCAAATTGCCATATTGATCTTATGATATTCGGCGGGAATTGGTTGATAAATCTTCCATGATTAGTTATTTACCAAGTACTTTCCGCCCAACTTTGGGCCGTCATCAGGGGAGGATGTATTACAAAAGTGATGTAACTACAAAAACTACTGATTCTCGAGGCACTACATATTAGGCGCATACAACCCAAACTTAACAGAATTAATCTTAAAACCAGTGCGAATGTACTTAAATATCTTTAGCTACTGACGCTATTTATAGAACCAATTTCGAAAAGTAAACGCTACACAATACAACAGCACAAACGCTCTTCTTCTCACAAAGTAGTAATGTACATACAAAAGTTACATCATTTTTGTAATACATCTTCCCCTGATGATGGCTCAAAGTTGACCAGAAAGTACTTGGGATATAACTAATGAAGGTAGATTTATCAACCAATTCCAGCCGAATATCATAAGATCAATACAGCATTTTGAAAGGATTAACAATAAAATACGTAGACAAAAAATGTCTATTATATTTAAATATATATATATATATATATATATATATGTGTGTGTGTGTGTGTGTGTGTGTGTGTGTGTGTGTGTGCCCTCTATCACACACACACACACACACACACACACACACATAAAAAGATGTATAAAAAGTGCTCGGTGCTCTTATGGTAGAGCAGCTATAAAACTAAAAATGTCCACATTATGAACGCTTAAAGTCTATTACTTAACTTTTATCAGGGACCATACCGACGGAAATATTTTTTTAAAAATTGGCGAATCAACTGTATTTATAAAGGGAGAAATTTTTCAAGTGGTAAGTTTATTCATTCACAAAAGAATCATTAATTCTAGAAATTTGAGTATAAAAATGCCGAAAAAATAAATTACGGTATTAGTCAGTCGTCCAAATGACCTAAGATTAGTATATTAAGGTGTGTACACGTAGAGATGATTTAGCGTTTGTGTTCATCAATTTATTATTTTCGGCGCATATGTATACATGTATATATGTGTTTGGGGAGGAATAAAAATGGATCGAGATTCTCATAGAAAATAGAGCTTAAATTTGAAAAAGTAAATCTTTAAAATATCTTATTAAATGCTAATGTTCTTTCAAATCAAAGATAACAAGGTTTCCTTATTTAATTTGGTATAAGATTCGATTAAATATGGTTTTATTAGGCTATACTTAATGTAAACCAGTGCAACATTAATACTTTTAAAGAACTGAAACACTTTTTAATAAGAATTACACACTTTTTTAGTAAAGTTTTGAAAAGTTGTTCGAGTAGAAACAATAAAAATCTTTCATTGTATTTGAAATTAGAAAATATTTCATTTCTAATACAATATATAGAATGATAAGATTTGTTGTGATTGAAAGGAGACGAGACGAAAGTGTGAACAAAAATTTAGAAGATAAGTGAAATTCCCTATTGATTCGAATCAATAAGTTGACCACTTTACATCTGATGATGAACAGAATTTGGAAAAAGATTATCAAGGATTTTAAAATGGGATTATTCATCCTATCATTGTCAAAAGATTATCTTTAAACATGGTAAATTGGGTAATGAGTATGAGCAATAAGGCTAATGTGAGTATATTCAATATACTACGATTATATCTC
>CAUZXS010005298.1:15000-32500 GCA_963585895.1 Sepioteuthis lessoniana | reverse complement strand
GTGTGTGTGTGTGTGTGTGTGTGTGTGTGTGTGTGTGTGTGTGTGTGTGTGTGTGTGTGTGTCCACATATTGGTATATACGGAGAATCGTAGTCGCTACTCTTTTATTGTCTCTTTCTCTTTGAATCAATGGTCCGTGTGTGTGTGCGTGTGTTTGCATGTAACAAATCACTTTTGAAAATTAAGTAAAAGACCATGCAAACACACACACACACACACACACACACACACACACACACACACACACACACACACACACACACACACACACACATATTTTCTCGTTATATTCGTATGTATGCCTATTTCATAATACCGATGTGCCCCCCCACACGCACACACATACTCACAAACGTATATATATATATATATATATATATATATATATATATATATATATATATATATAAAACAATTATATACATATAAAACGATTGAAAATATTTACAACCATTAAACACATCCTTTTCAAACTTCTTTGATAATACCCCAATTTCTACATTTTACGAAAAAAATTTCTTGTGGTGGTTTCATCAAATGAGTAATTTTTTTATAACACATCAATAATCACGTGTCTATATTAACATATAAACTCAAGTATACATTCCAATACTGATATCTATTCATAAATATTGATTTATATATTATTTTATAAAAATTAATTAATAAATATGTAAATGAATATATATATATATATATATATATATATATATATATATATATATATATAAATATATATATATGTATATATATATGTATGTATATATATATATTTAAATCTTCGTATATAAACAATTTACACAATTCCGTCATGCACTCGCGGGTAGGCACGCACACATGCACATATACACACACACGTATATATATATATATATATATATATATATATATATATATATATATATATAATGTGTGAGTACGTGTGTCTTTTTGTGAGTACACGTGTTCTTAGGTTGGTAAAAATATCTTCTGGTATTCAGTAAGTTTTTCTATTCGACATAGTCATAATCTATTATTATTCTAAGATTTTATAATTTATTATATTATTGCACACACACACACACACACACACACACACACACACACACACACACACACACACACACACACACACACACGTGAATAAATATATATATATATATATATAATATATATATATATATATGTACGCGCACAACCCTACTACAACTAAAAATTTGCAGTCTCTCTGGATTTCTTTAAAAAGTACACCAAAAAATGATATATATTTGTATTTTTTTAAGCTAAAATTTTAGTAACTATAGCATATTTGCTTTTAGTTTTCCGTCTTTCTCCAGGTTTTCTTCTCACATAACACTCTTCTCTGACAACTAAAGACTTCAAATATCGTCTCCTCAGTCCACAATACATTTCTCTAAATTAAGAATATTATGTATCAGAAACATATTTTGTTTTCGCCTCAATAGAGTTTTTGAAATTACGGAAATTTTCAACTAAGTTCAAACTAATTCTGGTTCTAAATGTTAACTCAGCTCTGACTAATGTTTTGATACTTGTTGTTGTTGGCAAGGGACATTCATTTCGAGAAAAACATAACTGTTTCTGTTTAAAGAAAAATGGTGCCATTACAACAGTATTTTCACAGAGGTTCAGGCAGAGTATAGAAATCAAGGAACCCCTGTTACAAAAAGTAAATGGGTGAATGAACTGAAACGACTGATCTGGGGAAAAAAAAAACACAAAAAAGAACACAAAAAAATCAACAAAAAAAACACAAAAAAAAACACAAAAAAAACCCACAAAAAAACCACAAAAAAACCCACAAAGAAACATGCTTAAGAATTGGATATTTAAAGAATGGCAAAATGTATTTTGAACAATTGAGTCCAAATTTGAATTTATTGGTAATAAAAAGGGAATGTATACGAGAAGAAAGCCTGGAAAAAGACTATGAAGAACGTGTGGTTCCAGCAGTTGGAATGTTTCAAGGAGTGAAGACTGAAGAATTCAACTCAGGTCAAACAAACAAAAAAACAATATCAATCGATTTTGCATAGTCAAACTAGGCTTTCTGCTTTATGCATAATTGGATGAAAATTTCAACGAGACGACTCGAAAAATTTTGTAAATTATGACAAAATTACTTAGAATCATAAAGAAACAAAATTATGCAAATTCACTCAGTCTCTCGACATTTTCTTCCCTCGAATCAGTTTGGAATGAATTGGATAGAGAGTTTGAAGAGAATACCCAAAGAGTGAGAGTGAGCTTTTACAGACCTTGGAGAATGCTTGGCAATCCTGTCATCTTCTTTATTTCAAAAACAGTATGAAAGAATTGCTAAGAATGTAAGTAAAAGGCTCCCTTTTCAATAGCTACTACACCGAGATGTAGGGGAGGGTGCTACTCCATTCCCTGGATTTTACCCTTGATACGCACCTGACAATGCCGAGTTTTAAGCAAGGAGGTATAAAGTACTATTTTTAATGTCTTTGGTATGACCCGACCTCGAATTGAAACCTGGTCTCCCAGACCATTGGCAAACACTCCACCCAATGAAATCTGGCTAAGAATGAATAAAATAGTTTTATGGCAGGTAGTGGTTTTATTGACGAAAACGAAATATGATGCCGTTGAAGGATAATTTTTCTTATAGTCAAGTGCATATTTTTAATCAAAATAAAGAAAATAACTCACACACACACACACACACACACACACACACACACACACATATACGTATAAACATGTTTGAGTAAATAAAAAGACACATTTTTCTATATAATTTTATTAAGATCTTTTCAAGTTTCCTGACAAGTGTCTTGGTTTCAGGGGTTGCATGTGTAAATATTCCATATTTCTTGATAATATTCTATTTCTTGGGAGAGTGGAGACGAGCATCGAGAAAATCAAGAAGAGAACAAGTCGTTATATCCCGATTGCGAATTGGTCATACAAGGCTTACCCACTCTATCATTCTGAAACAGGAACCACAACCACAGTGTTTGACCTGTCAGACAACTTGCATGGTTAAACATATTCTTATAGAATACAGAGCTTTCGCTGTTATCAGAAAGCGATTTTTCAAAGTAAATAGCTTAATCGATCTGTTCGAAAACGTCTAAATAGATAATGTTCTGTCCTTCTTGAGAGATACAGTGTTGTACCAAAAAAATATGACGACCTAAAACTGGTTAATCTTGTGCAAACAAATGAAATCTTGCTTATAGAAAATTTTACCTACCTAAGTATTCGTTTAGAAATCTTTGGTTGAATATATATATATATATATATATATATATATATATATATATAGAGAGAGAGAGAGAGAGAGAGAATTTGGCGTTGAATAACCTGTAAAGGTTGATATGCCATAAACCCAAACAACCAAACCAACCATCTATTTCTGTTGACAGCGTTCTGTTTTTAAATTCATCAGCATCTCAGTTTTATCCAACTCTGCATAATGTAATAAAAAACCCCCTAAAAACTTTCAAAATTCTTTTTAAAAAACACACTCTTTTTACATGCAAGCAACCACTAATGTTGGCCTATGAAAGGTCCGAAAGTGCTCGGGACAATTTTGGTAAATTCATCCACCAATTCCAACCTTATATATATATATATATATATATAGAGAGAGAGAGAGAGAGTGTTAGTTAGTTAGTTAGTTAGTTAAGAAGATGGAATGCATTCCGTTTTCTTAACTACCTGATGATTGTTGTCTTGCACAAAACTTCATGAAACCCGGGGTTGCAGAATATTTTCCATGGATTAAATAGATATATATCTAATATATATTTATTTATTATTATTATTATATAATAGCTGTATCCTAGATATTGAGCATCCTCCATATAATATTGCACTTGGTTCGACACATAACGACAAAGTGATTTAGTGACAACCAACACTCTTATAATATATATATATATATATATATATAAACAAAGACTCTCCCGAAGTCACAGAGAAACACATACACATACTCAAACAAATTCAAATACATTATCCAAATGATTTTTACACGGAAACCTAACCCATATCCTTACACAGCAAAATGCTTTATTTCTTTTTTCTTTTTTTTTTCTTTTTCAGAATTTGAGTTTCGCTAGATAAAATTTTTATGTTCTCATCATCTTTTTCTTAACATTTTTGAAATTTTTGCTTCTTAATTCATCAATGAAACGAATTCTCGAAGCAAGGTACATTGCCAGCAACTTATTTTGTGAATAATAATAATAATAATAATAATAATAATAATAATAATAATAATAATAATTTGACCATGCCAAGAAATGTTATATGCATAGCCCAGCAGCTCTCCAAGAAAATGACACACACAGACTCCTGTGGGACTTTGACATACAAACGGATCACCTAATCTCGGCCAGAAGACCAGACCTTATAATAATCAACAAAAAAAAAAAAAAAAAAGAAAATATGCAAAATTGTCGACTTTTCTCTCCCGGCTGACCACAGAATAAAACTGAAAGAATGTGAAAAGAGAGATAAGTACATCGACCTTGCTACAGAATCGAAAAAAACTATGGAACAAGAAGGTGACAATTATACCAATTGTGATTGGTGCTTTTGGCACGGTAACTAAAGGATTATTAAAGGGCCTGGAGGATTTGGAAGTTAACATCAAACAACAGCACTGTTGAAGACAGCCAGAATACTGAGAAGAGACCTGGAGACTTGAGGAGACTTGTTGTCACCCAAACTCCAGTGAAAGACATCAGCTAACGCTGATGTGAAAAACTCTAATGAGTAAATAATAATAATAATAATAAACCCAGCATCTGTCCTCGAGAATGAGACACACATACTTCTATGTGATTTTGACATAAAAACGGATTACCAGATCAAGACCAGATCGTAAAATAATCAGAAAAAAAAAGAAAGAACTTGCATAGGAATTATGGATTTTGCTGTCCCGTCTGATCACAGAGTAAAACTGAGAGAAACTAAAAAGAAGGACAAATACCTGAACCTGGCTAGGGAATTGAAGAAAACGTCGAACATAAAAGTAACGTTTATACCCGTTGTAATTGGTGCTTTTAGTACAGGCACCTTTTAGTACAGGTCCTTTTAGTACAGGTGCTTTAGTAATTGGTGCTTTAGTAATTGGTGCTTTTAGTACAGGCACCTTTTAGTACAGGTCCCTTTAATAAAAGGGACTCGGAAAAAAGAGGACGAGTAGAGACCATCCAGACAACTGCTTTATTGAGATCGGCCAGAATACTGAGAAGTGTCCTGGAGACTTGAGGAGACTTGTTATCAATCAAACTCCAGCGAATGACCAGCAGCTAACGCTGTGATAAACTCTCAGGGAGTAATTAATTATAATAATGATAATAATAATAAAGTACTCCGA
The DNA here is from genome assembly GCA_963585895.1 of Sepioteuthis lessoniana. NCBI lineage: Eukaryota > Metazoa > Mollusca > Cephalopoda > Myopsida > Loliginidae > Sepioteuthis > Sepioteuthis lessoniana. Next base: position 27,142 of record CAUZXS010005298.1, on the reverse strand, counting down.
CCTTGCTAAGGAATTGAAGAAACAATAGAATATGAAAGTGACGTTTATACCAATTGTAATTGGGGTTCTCGATACTGTCACCGAAGGATTAATAAAGAGACTGGAGGACTTGGAAATAAGAGAACGAGTGGAGACCACCCAAACTACTGCGTTATTGAGATCGGATAGAATACTGAGAAGAATCCTGAAGAGTTGAGGAGACTTGTTGTCACTTAGACTCCAGTGAAAGACCAGCACCTAACGCTGATGTGAAAAACTCTCAAGGAGTAAAATAATACGTTTATACCAATTGTAATTGGTGCTCTTGGTTCAGACATCGAAAGATTGATAAAGACACTGGAGGACTTTGAAATAAAAGCACAAATGGAGATAATTCAAACTACAGCATTGCTGAGAGCGGCTAGAATACTGAGAAGAGTCCTAGAGACTTGAAGAGACTTGTTGTCCTTTAGACTCCAGTGAGAAAGCATCAGCGTTAGCTGATGTAAAAAAAAAAAAAAACATCAAGGAGTTATAATTATAACAATGAAGAGAGTTCACGTGTTAAAACTGGTAGGAAAACTCGGACGGATAAAAGTGAAAATATGGAAGGAGTTAGAAATCTCCAACCAGGAAAGAGAAAAAGAAAACTACAATTACTTGTCTATATTAGAAGTGGGCATTATCCAGCAAAGAGAATAATAAATATAAAATAAGAAAGGAGTACCGCAGAAGAAGATGAAAACTTATCGAAACGAACGTCTGCAGCAGAAATCTCATCAAAGGAATAAAGACATGGGCAGTTATCTTGTAAGATACTCTTGGCCCTTTTTAGAATGGACAAAGAACCTAGACATATGGATCAAAAGACAAGGAAACTGATGACGATTTACAAGGCCTTACAACCAAGAGATGATATTGACAGACTCTATATGTCTAAAAAAAAAAAAAAAAAAGCGGGAAGAGAACACGCCAGCGTTGTGGATAACACCGATGAGAATACCAGAGAATACTCGAAGTGGGCACATTTCAGCAATCGGATATGAAATAAAAAGTATGGAAGGAATACCTTAAATGTCCAAGAAAATTTCTTGGAACCAAACCATGCAGCAGAAATCTCATAAATGAATAAATACCTGGGCAACGCCCCTCACCTTAGTAAAATACTCCAGACTCTTCTTAAATGGGCAAAAGAGGAACTCAGACATATGGACTATAGAACTAGGAAATAAGTAAGGACGCTCAATGTTTTATATCCGAGGGACGAGATTGACGGGTTCTATGTAACAAGAAAAGAAGTAGCAAGAGGAATATTTGTTAGCAGTGAAGATTACATAGATGTTACAATTTAAGTACTCGAGGAATATTGAAAAGTACTTAGAAAGACCGATTATAGAAAACAATCACTGCAATATAAACAGAAAAAATAAAAGAACAAATAGAAAAAACACTTCTAAAACTCAAAAAAACAAATAAGAAAACAACACCCCCCACACACATGTATAATAAATATATAGAGGAGTAAATCTTAAATTTTTGTTTGTTATTTTGCTGTTCTAATATTGTTGTTTTGGTAAGAATTTTCCGAAACTCCTTTTTTAGTTGGTTGGTTTGGTTTTATGGCATATCAACTTTTGTTGGTTATTAATGCCAAATCCATTTTAAAACTAATAATCAGTTCTATTTCAAACAATTCAGTTCACTACAAGTACAGAATTTAATTGTCAAAAACATTTCTATTTCAAGCTATTCAGTTTATCCAAACAGATCTAATTCAGCAAATTCAGTTTAGTATAAGTATAGATTTTGTTTACACAGATGTCAAAACAGTTTTATATTAAACATTTCAATTTAGCATAAGTACAGTTTAAGTCCCCAAAACAGTTCCATTTCAAACAATTCAGTTTAGCATAAGTACGCACTATAAATGAAAGTACACAGTTTAATTGTCAAAAGCATTTCTATTTCAAGCTATTCAGTTTAGTCAAACAGTTCTAATTCAAACGATTCCGTTTTGCATAAGTATGCAGTTTAGTTCTATTTAACCCATAGACAGGGCCCTATCAGGTGCTATCACTCCAGGCCTGAGTGGACCAGGAGCAATGAAGGAGTGCTCTGCATTCCCCAAAGCCCCAGTATCACTGGAACCTAACCATCAGATTGTTTAGTGTCATATCTAGGACACTCATTTGGGTGGGGGGTATTACCCCTCTGCAGAGGTACAGTCGGTGAATTCTACAGCCCCAACCGACTGGGCAATCAGTTTTGGGGCAAAAATGTTTTTTAGATGTGCTATTGAACTAGTATCACATAGAGACATAGTGAGTCATCTCGATAGGGTAGTTAAGGTTAAGCCAACGTATATACTGTTATTTCCAGGTATACAATCTCCAAAAGTACACAAAAGGTCATATACAAAAATATGTAGACAAAAGATATCTATATTGTTTAATGAATATTATACGATTTCTACTCATTCAAACTAGAAACAACGGATTACACGTTCAAGTGTTATATAATTGCGGAAGGATTTTTTTTATATTATCATTTTTCGTTGGTTATATCTTATCTTTCGGTTTAGTTAGGCTTAGAACTATTCGGCTTAGTGCACGGGTAGGGGCACACATTGACCGTTGGTGTTCACGCTCGCGTGGGGAGGATGTGACAATCACAGATCTCATAATAAAAACCCTGGATAGGAAATGGGACTGGCGATGTGAATGACGTCATACCCGGAAGCGATGGGCTGAGGATTTTGGGTGGTTTTTGAAAAAAAAGGAGTTAGTTGAGATTTGAGGCTGGACGAAGCGAGTTGAGATCCGAACCTAGGCGAGTCCGAATTGGGTCTATGAGGTGCACCGTTTGTGGTGGGGTCAGATGGAACAGTCAGCATAGTAAAAATTGTGTCTCTCTCTCTCTCCTCGTGTTGAAAATCTAAAAGTCAAGAAGGTAATAAAAGTTTCGTACCTGAACTAAAGAAAGTCGTCATTGTTTCGGGATTCTTATGCATGTGAACGTTTCACATATTTTACACATCTGTATATGGTACATATTCGTATTTTGAATATGCTACAAAATGATCATGGGTTATTTGTTTAGCTGCTTTATTCTAGATTTCATTTCATCACTGACCTTCAACCCCAGTAACCGGAAAACCGCTACAGTATTAAGCGACATTTTGTTACAAACTCGTCGAACATAATTTACATAAATTCATGCTACCCTCGTACATAATGGTGTGCATGGGTACCTCTGGTGGTGTAACGGTTAGCAAGCTAGACTAGCGAACCTACACGAGTGAGTTCGAGTCTCATTGGGCGCCCCATTCATTCGGCCTTGTGCTACATCGAAGCAAAGAGCTTTGTAAATTACCTACATAATGGTGTGCATTTGTATTGAGAATACGTTTGACTTCTTTGCTTAATGGGGTATCAACCGTCGTGGAGCTATTCAATGCCAAAGCCAACTTTGTATAATAACAGCAGTGATACGATTCAACCCATATAGCATAGCCAAATACGGATATGTAAAACGTACATTTTGAAAAATAACAGTTAGTTGAGATTTGAACCTGGGCGAAGCGAGTTAATTTTTTGAACTGGGCGAGGCAAGGCCAGTCTAGTTATGGACTACGGGATGCCCGCGCGTTGTTGGGTCAGATGGAACAGTCAGCATAGTAAAAATTGTGTGTCTCTCTCTCTCTCTTCGTGTTGAAAACCTAAAAGTCAAGAAGGTAATAAACGTTCCGTACCTGAACTAAAGTCGTCAGTGTTTCGGGATTCCTATGCATATGAACGTTTTACATATCCCTATATTCTACGTATCTGAATATCTGTATATTTTACATACGGGTATGTTACACAAGCATGAAGTCAAACGCTCGTGATAAACACATTAATTCAAAAATTCATGGATCCCAGAATAATATATAGCTCTCCGGTATTGTCCTACACATATCCACGACAATGACCAGTGATCCTATTTACCCAACCCCTCCGCGCGGGCAGGATATGACACAAGGTCAATTTTTATAGCGGAGTTTAACAGGTTTGAATTCCTTCTCCTAGACTCGTTGCCTCACCAAGTCTGGAGAACCTAGTCTGTCCTACTATTTACCCATAGCCGGAGGGAGAAATAATTGGATTCACACCTTTCCCAAGGTGCTATGTGATATGTGATATGCAATAAGTCTCGTCCAGGATTTGAACTCGTATCGCCGTGTTCATTTCCTACGACAATAACCATTACATGGGCACCTCAAAATGACCAGTGATAGACGAAAGTACGTGGGCTCGGGTTGCAAGATCTGATATTTCAGATAACTTCCCACAAAATTTCATCGACAAATGCGAACATAAAAAGGCCAATAAAAATATCTACACCAAATCTTTCAGTTCCTGACTTATCACATCTAAACAATCTTCAATTTTGACGTGTTTTCTTCTTATTTCTTTTCTTATAAGATAAATAATAATAATAATAATAATAATGATAATAATACACACGGATCACCTAATCTCGGCCAGAAGACCAGACCTAATAATAATCAACAAAAAGAAGAGAACTTGCAAAATTGTCGACTTTGCTGTCCCGGCTAAACGCAGAATAAAACTGAAAGACTATGAAAAGAAGGATAAGTACCTCGACCTTGCTAGAGAATTGAAAAACCTGTGGAACATGCAGGTGACAATTATACCAATTGTAATTGGTGCGTTTGGAACAGTAACTAAAGGATTACTACAGGGACTGGAGGACTTGGAAGTTGGCGGACCATCGAAACTACAGCATTATTGAGAACGGCCAGAATACTGAGTGGAGTCCTGGGGACTTGAGGAGACTTGCTCTCACTCAAACTCCAGTGAAAAACCATCAGCGTTAGCTGATGTAAAAAACTCTAATGAGTAAATTATAATTTCATGTACATTTATGAAATAGTCAACTCTATGCATGTGTGAGCGCGTGTATTTGTGTGTGTTACCATTGCGAGTCTCAGCTATGGGTCTATTGGAGAAAAAAAATTAGATGTGAGCAGGAATATTGAAACTTTCAAATGCGTGAAAACTGTTTGTACAATGAATAGTTACGTGAAACTCAGAGAGAACGGCTTCGAGCTGACAAAGAAAAGAAGCAGAAGGTACTATTTACCAACCCCTCCGCTCGGGCAGGATATGACACAAGGTCAATTTTTAAGCGGAGTTTAACAGGTTTTAATTCAAAGTTTTCCTTCTCCTAGACTAGTTGCCTCAACAAGGCTGAAGAACCTAGTCCGTCCTACTATTTACCCATAGCTGGAGGGAGAATAAGGGGGTTCATACCTTTCCCAAGGGTATTTGCCCGAAAGTGAACGTAATAGCGCGACTGGAGTACGAACTCGCGTACTACGATTCCGCAGTTCATCGCTTTAACCATTACACCACGAGGACACCCCCATCAGTGTTCCGCAAGAAGCAAAAGAAGCAGAAGGTACCCCGCAAAAACAATTACCGATGCCGACTACGCCGATGACATAGCGATACTGGCAAATAAACCCGACCAAGCCGAAACACTACTGCATAGTTTGGAACGAGCAGCCGCAGGCATAGGCCTCGATGTCAATGCACACAAAACGGAATATATGTGCTGTAATCAAACGGGTGACATCTCTACTCTAGACGGAACCCCTCTTAAACTAGTAGACAAATTCACTTACCAATCATTGCTTTTATTGTATTGTCTTGAATCACTGCCAAGATAAAAAAAATTTGATCAGCCAGCACAAAAGTGATTAAAAAATAAACTCCTCCTCTTAAGTTATATTTTGAAAGAAAGTATTATGTGCTATAATCAAACGGGGGACATCTCCACTCTAGAAGGAACCCCTCTTAAACTAGAAGACAAATTCACTTACCAAGGAAGCAGCGTCGCATCAACCGAAAAGGACATCGACACGAGGTTAACGAAAGCATGGACAGCTATCAATAGCCTATCGATTATATGGAAATCAGACCTAACTGATAAAATGAAACGCAGTTTCTTCCAGGCAGCGGTCGCATCGATACTGCTATATGGATGCACTACATGGACTCTAACAAAACAGCTGGAGAAGAAGCTAGACGGCAATTACACAAGAATGCTGCGAGCAATCTTGAACAAGTCCTGGCGGCAACACCCCACAAGACACCAACTGTACGGCCACCTGCCTCCTATCACGAAAACTATTTAAGTCAGACGAACCAGACATGCAGGACACTGCTGGAGAAGCAGGGACGAGCTCATAAGTGATGTACTCTTATGGACCCCCACAAATGGCCGTGCAAAAGCAGGACGACCAGCACGAACATACATTCAGCAACTATGTGAGGATATGGGATGTTGTCCTGAAGACCTGCCTAGGGTGATGAACGATAGGGAAAAGTGGCGAGAGAGGGTCAGGGATATCCGTGCTACCAGCACGACATGATGATGATGATGATGATGATGATATAATTACAAACGATCCTTATAATACGAGCTATATTGGACAAATTCAGGAAGCAGCATCCTACAAAACAACAGTTGTACGGCCACCTACCTCCTATCTCTAAAACTATCCTAATAAGACAAACAAGGCTTGCGGAACACTGATGGAGAAGCAAGGAAGAACTCATACGTGACTGTTTCCTATATTGGACAAATCCTATATTGGACAAATCCAGGAAGCTACATCCCACAAAACAACAGTTGTACGATCACCTACCTCCTATCTCTAAAACCATCCTAATAAGACAAACAAGGCTTGCGGAACACTGATGGAAAAGCAAGAAAGAACTCATACGTGACTATTTCCTATGCACCCCTTCACATGGACGTGCTAGTGTTGGCCGACCAAGAAGAACACGCCTACAATAGCCATGTACAGACACAAGATGTAGTTTTGAAAGACCTGCTGGGAGTGATGGATGATAGGGACGTATGGTGAGAGGGAATCAGGGAAATTCGTTCTGGCAGCGTGACTTGATGATGATATAATTACTTAAAAATCACCTGATTTCGGTATTAAATGAACTTGATAAGGATTAACATGATACAAATCCGACTAACCAATTACCTATATAAGTATACAGGTACCAACGTGGAGAAATTGAATTACTTATCTATCTATTTATCTATCTATTTTATACTATCTATGCTTATTCGAGACTATCTATCTATCAATCTATTTGCTCGCAAGCTAAGTTATCTTTGCTGTTGATATCTACTTATCAGTCTATTCAAATTCATCTCTGTCAATTCAAGCCTATCAAACAATTTATCTTGCTATCTCTGCTGCTCATATCTATCTATCTATCTATCTATCTATCTATCTATCTATTCAAATATATTTATTTTTCTCAGTTTAAACCTATCTATTCTTGTTCAAAAATATCATCTATCTATCTATCGATCTGCTACCGAGCTATCTTTACTGTTTAGATATATTCATCTCTCAGTCCAAATTTACCTCTGGCTCTTCATATCTATCTATCTATCTATCTATCTATCTATCTATCTATCTATGCCTGCTTAATCCTATCTATGCTTGTTTGAGACTGACTATCTAACTCACTGCTTCTTAGCTCTCTTGTCAGTCCAGATATATTTTTCTATCAGTTCAAATCTATCTCTGCCTGTTGAAATCTATCTATCTATCTATCTATCTTGGTTGGTTGGTTGGTTCTATGGCATATCAAACTTTGTAAGTTATTTAATGCCAAATCTATTTTATACACATAAACAGTTCTATTTCACACAATTCAGTTTAGTATGAGTGCACAGTTTAATTGTCAAAAACATTTCTATCTCAAGCTGTTCTGTTTAATCCAACAGTTCTAATTTAACCAATTCAATTTTGCATAGATTTTGTTCACACATACTTAAATGTAAAAAACAGTTCCATTTCAAACAATTCAGTTTAGCATAAGTACGCAGTTTAAATATCAAAACAGTTCTATTTCAAGTAATTCAGTGTAGCGTGAGTACACATTTTAGTTCTATTTGACCTATAGATAGGACCCTATTAGGTGCTATCATTCTGGGCCTGAGTGAACCTAGGAGGAATGGCAGTTAAGGGGTAATCCCTATTTCCCAAAGCTCCAGCATTACTGGAACCTCACCATCAGATTGCTTAGTATCATATCTAGAACACTCGTTGGGAGAAGCAGCCGACTGGACAATTCATCTGTCTTAGTCGATTTACATCAATCAAATTCTTTTTTTAATTTGGCTATCTCCTTCATCTATGTCTTGATCCCGACGTTTCGGCCATATAAAGTAAGTAAAGTTTGCGACCGTAGTCGGGGGGTGGTGACCAGAAGGCTCCCTTTTCAATAGCTACTACACCGAGGTGTAGTGGAGGGTGCTGCTCATTTCCCTGGTATACCCTTCATTATTTGGATTCTAATTGACACAGGACACCGGGTGGGTGAGCTGCAACATTTGTCCCCTATGTACAGCACAAGACCTTGCTGTCAAGTTTAAGCGATAACCCAGAATCCGTGCCTGGACCCAGATTTGGGTTCGTAAAACTGCTTGGCTCATTAGCGCCCCGGGGCCTGCTCTGGACTTCGGTCCGCAGCGTGGCCCTGGAAAAGGAACAATGGCAGACTTGGGGCCTTTAATTAGGCACCTAGTTTCGACTAGGCTACCTTCGGGTGGGCGAGCTGCATTTTTGTCTCCTTTGTCCCCCTTGTACGGCACTAGACCATGCGTCTAGTTTAAGCCGCAAACTGGCATACGTGCCCGGACCCACATTTGGGTTCGTGAAACTGCTTGCCTCATCAGGCTCACATTGCACTAAGTGAGCCGATGAGCAGCATTGACCAGCAGGGTTCGAGTCTCGGCTCGTTCCCGACCTTCCCTTCCCCTTTATCCCCACTTTAATCGGCCTTTGGGCTTTTGACCTTGTGTCAAGTCGTGTCTGGTGGGAGGCAGCGACAAATACTTGGCTCATTAGACCCACATTGCACTTAGTAGGTCAATGAGCAGCATAGACCAGCTGGGTTCGAGCCTCGGCTCGTGCCCGACCTTCCCCTGCCCTTAATCCCCACTTTAATCGGCCTTCGGGCTTTTGACCTCGTGTCAAGTCCTGTCTGGTGATAGGCAGTGATAAATCACACCGCCTATCACAGTTTAATATATTCAATATCAGCAGAAAACTGGAGGAAATACGGCAAAAATGTCGTAAAAAATAGCTGAGAGAAAAAAAATTCATTAAGAAAAAAAACTTACGAATAGAATTCTGCGAACTTATTTTTTTTTTTAAATGGCAGTCTTAGCTTTTTTTACGACAGTTTGTCAACAAGTTGTTAATGATGAATGTTGTCGACTGAAGAGCTGAGGATAGAAACATTTACAGAGATTTTTCACAGAGTTCAGCGTAATATAATCATATAAACATATATAAACAAATTTGGATACATGCTTATGTGTGTATAAATAGGAGTTATTTCTCCAGTATTTTCTCTCCATCTTAAACATAACGAAATATTAGAATTTGTGCACACACACAGGCGCATATATACGGACAGAGACACATACACATATATATGCATATATATATATATATATATATATATATATAATATATTATATATATATATATATATATATATACTTATTACCACATGATTCTTTAACTAAAAGTCTCTAGTATAAATGAAACCACAATCTTAAAACAGGAGGTGGTATACTACACACGCATACATACATACATGCATACATACACACACACACATTTACGGACAACCACAACACCCACACACACACATATATATAAATATATATATAAGTATAATTTGACGATAGATAAAACATGTGTATATATAAATATATATAATATATATTAGTGTGTGTACATATATATATATATATTATATATATATATATATATATATATATATATATATATACATATATATATATATACTTACGAATGCATATAAGACATCACACACAGACACACAGAGGGGGAGTCATGCATATATGCAAATATATTAATTTACTCTGGAATATCATTAATTTTGAAATTTCAAATGAAAAATTGTTGACGCAATTTATATATATATATATATATATATATATGTGTGTGTGTGTGTGTGTGTGTGTGTGTGTGTGTGTGTGGAATAGTATATATGTATATATAGTCTGAGAAAGTGGGTACACATGTTAATAGAGGCTGAGATATATCTAAGCAAAATATGGATTACATAGATGTGAAGAATGGTGCGTGACCACTACAACTCAATTATGTCCTTGGATATATATATATATATATATATATATATATATGTACATAATATACATAGATATATATATATATATATGTGTGTGTGTGTGTGTGTGTGTGTGTGTGTTGTGTGTGCATATGTTGTGTTCTTCAACTGATGTTTTACTAGTTAAACGATTGTTGGTTAGAGAATATATATATATAATATATATATATATATATATATATATATATATATATAAATTAAAAAATCATATAAATATACGTCAAAATATCTATATGCATGTGTGTTTAGTTGTGGAAGTTGGTACATGCCACAGTGAATATACAATAATAATAATAAAGTGTACATATATATATATATATATATATGTGTGTGTGTGTGTGTGTGTGTGTTTGTGTGTGTTTTGTATTATCAAATATAAATAATTTTTACATGAAATTTTTGAGTGCTTCCTGTGATATAATAACCTTTGAGATAAGCTAGCTGAATAATGTCAACGTGTTTTTGGCTTTTGTATTTTGAGCTTCTCCACAGGGTCCTCTATATTTCTGTCCTTGAGCCAAAACTGAACTTAGTAGGTGACAAAATTTTTTAATATCTATTCTACGTGTGTTGTGTGTGTGTGTGTGTGTGTGTGTGTGTGTGTGTGTGTGTGTTTTGTTTGCAAGCATCGCAAAAAAAAACCCCAGTCTGTGATAGGAATTAAAAGTCCTTGCCCAAGTTCCAGTACCATCAATGCTTAAATCAAAATTTCCTTTGCAATGTACACTCATCAGATAACTTAGCAAATGAGTCGAAGTAAAAATATGTAGATGATGTCCTTGACGAATTCTCTCCTGGGCCAACTACTCCTCCAAATCTTTCCAGGTAGAGCGTATTGTAGACAACATATTATATAACTCTTATTGTAAACCTTGATAACACCAGTTAATATGAAGTTGTACATGAATAAAACACCGATAGTACTATATATATATATATATATATATATATATATATATATATATATATATTATATATGTACATGCATACCTATATATATATATTTATAGATATATTTGTATAAGATTCTATATTATATATATATATATTATATATATATATATATATATATATATTACATATAACAAGAGTATGCATAATATTATATTTATATATAATATTGCACTATGTATACGAGATGCTTTCAATAAGTTTCAAGACATTTGGTATGGGCATTTAAAATTGTATATACTCTTGAAAATCTGTATGTTATTGCTATCCATCTCATGAAATGGACTGACCAATTTTTTTTGATTCAGGTTCAAATGAACAACTACAGCAGCAATTGGAATACACCCTATTAAAGCCTGATTGTCACAGTGGGTGAATTTCAAAAATGCAATCTAGACGTGAGGACACGTTAGAATAACGATATGCAATGACATGGTTTTAAACTTGGAAAAAAATGCCACAGAAACGTATGAAATGCTTCAGACTGCTTTTCGACCATCTTGCATGAACCGAGCATCAGTTTTTGAGTGGCATAAGAGATTCAAAGAAGGCAGGGAGTCTGTGAGGGTTGATGAGAGGTGTGGGAGGAGTAAGGAAGTCAATACACCAGAGTTGATTGGCAAAAGGGTTAGGGTTAGGGTTTCTATGTTGAGGTTTTAAGCGATTTCAAGAAGAGATTCCGTCGGAAGAGGCCAGCACTCTTCAAATCGGGTCAGTGGCATGAGAGAGAGAGAGAGAGAGAGAGAGAGAGAGAGAGAGAGAGAGAGAGAAATACTGAGGAAGATAATCAGAACAAAAATAATTGAAATAAACTATGAGAGAGAAGAAATGATTAGAGAGGAACAAAGACAAATAATAGTCCTGAAGAGAGAGAGAGGGGGAGAGAGAGAGTGAGAGTGAAACAAAGCAAAAGAAAAGGGACAGAGAAAAAAACGAGGAATTGA
>CAUZXS010005298.1:0-10000 GCA_963585895.1 Sepioteuthis lessoniana | reverse complement strand
CGTTATATATCAATTCAAATGTTCTTAAGGAGAGTTTATCTTCAAAAACAAAAGTATATACGTCATTTTAACGTCAACTTATCTGTCGACTTACCATGCATCTTTCCGGTACTAGCTCAATAGCACATCTAAAAATACATTCCTGCCCTACAACTGAATTTCGAAAAATTCTTACCGAAAAAACGATATTGAAACAACAAAATAATAAAGACTAAAAATTCTCGAAGCCCTTCATAAAAGAAATAAGCCTTCTCACCTCAACAAAATTAATTTTGAAATCAGTACTAATGTCCTTAATTGTCTTTAGTTACTGCTTTTATATGTAGAGTTGAAAATAGATAAAACCAGTCAAAATAAAATGATGTATTGTATTCTTTGCAACATACTCCACACGATAATGAACAGAGAGAGACACAAAAGTACTTGGGAGCTAGTTAAATACGGAAAATTTGTTAGCCAATTCCAGTCGGCTGTTAAAGCAACTATACGGCAAGTTTAAAGGATTAAAACAGAAATATGCAAAGATTTTCTGTAATACTTAATCAGATATGACTTAAAAAAGAAATGCTACCTCAATACACATACACACACAGAGAGACACACACACAGACAGACAGACAGACACACACACACACACACACACACACATATATATATATATATATATATAAAAATTACAATTAATTTTTGTTAGTCATTCTACATTTGATTATATATATATATATATATATACATATATATATTGATATTGATATTTTATAAAGATGTATCTCTCTATTCATTTATTCATTTAACTCACTTAGCTCATTTTATCTTAGTATATCGCACATACATGCACAGACATAGACACACACAGACACAGACACAGACACACACACACAGAGATATATATATATAAATTACTATTAATTTTTGTTAGTCATTCAACATTTGACTATACATACATATATATATATATATATATATATATATATATATATATATATATATATACATATGGCATATACTTACACACACACACACACACACATATATATATATATATATATATATATATATATAAATATATATATATATTGATATTTTATGAAGATGTATCTCTATTAATTTATTCATTTAGCTCACTTGGTTAGCTCATTTTATCTTAATATATCTACACATAAGCATACACACACCTCCGCATACACATGTACACACACAGACACACACACACACACACACCCGCACACACACACACACGCACACACACACACACATATATATATATATATTTATATATTTATATAAATTGCAGTTAATTTTTGTTAGTCATTCTACATTTGATTATACATACATATATATATATATATATATATATATATATATATATATATATATATATATATATATATTGATATTTTATAAAGATGTATCTCTCTATTTATTTATTCATTTACCTCACTTGGTTTGCTCATTTTATCATAGATTATCTACACATAAACACACACACCTCCGCACAGACACACACACACACACCCACGCGCACACACACACACACACACACACACAAACACACACACACACACACATATATATATACATATATATATTTATATAAATTGCGGTTAATTTTTGTTAGTCATTCTACATTTGATTATATATATATATATATATATATATATATATATATATATATATATATATATATATATATATATATATATATATACATTGATATTTTATAAAGATGTATCCCTCTATTTATTTATTTATTCATTTACCTCACTTGGTTTGCTCATTTATCATAGATTATCTACACATAACACACACAAACACACGTCTGCACATACATGCACAGACACAGACACACACTTTTCTTCTAAAATGATCGTCTTGGCATAAAATATCCACAAATGTTGATATGCAATTAGATAAAGAAAATAAATCCAATTCATGCATGCAGGTATATTTACACCCCCCCATATATATATATATATATATATATATATATATATATATATATATATATATATATATATATATATATATGAAGCTTTTGTAACGAATTCAACGAGGTTTTCCTTAAATTGTGTCGAATGCTTTTCAAACACTTACGTCATCCGTATCAAACGATTTTTTGCCATGAAGTTCATAAAAAAGATATTTAATTGCTAATCGTTATAAATATCGCTTCTTCGAAAATTAGATATTCTTATTATTGATGAAAAATAAATGAAATGCCAATTAATACTTTACACAGGTGAAATTTAAACTTTCTCTTTTCCTTTATCAAAAACAGAAAATAAAATGAAGTAAAAGAAAATAAGAAAATAAAAACCGATTTGAAAAAAAAATAAACATCGTATCAATTCTCGTGTTTTGTGTTTTAATGACAACAAAAAATGAATTTTTTTTTAAAATCAAAAAAACACTTTTAAATTAAAAAATCTTGTATCAATTTTCGTGTTTTGTTTTAATGACAATAAAAAAAAGTTATATAAAAAAAATAAAAAGCAACAAAAAAAACCTTGTATCAATTATCGTGTTTTGTGTCTTAATGACAAAAAAAAAAGAAAAAAAAGAAAACAAAATCTCGTTTACGCGTGATTAGTAATGTGATTTCAAATGAGAGTTTTAGACGTAAGAAAATGACTGATTTTCGTCGTGGCATGGAATAATCGTGTAAATATATTGTTAAATGAATAATAATTCAAGTAATTAATTAATAGAAAAAAGGGGGCTTGTACATTTCAGTTGTTTATATATACATTTACACCGAAAAGATTATTTTACTCGCCTGAAGAGATGAGATAACATTGAAACTATTTGTTAAATTGTCGTTGGTCCATATATAAAAAGTTGGGGACCGTAATCGAGGGGGGCCCGAAGGCTCCCTTTTCAACAGCTACAGCACCGAGGGGTTGGGAGGGGCGCTAATCCTTTCCTTGCATTGTTATATTTTACCCTTGATCCCTACCTTATAACACCGAGTGTTAAGCAAGGTGGAAACAGGTACCACTTTGTGAGTTTTTAGCGTGACTCAACCTGCGATTGAACCCCGGTCTCCCGGTCCATTGGCAAACACTCAACTCAATAGACCAATGGCCTGGTAATATAATAAAATATATACAGCCTTGTCGGTGGGACTCATAACACGCTAAATGAATCCCTTACAAGGAGCTTTCATAGGCCGATGATGATGGCCTCTGAAAGGTTCGAAAGCGCTCGAGACATTTTTGGTAAATTTATCTACCAATTCCAACCTGAAACCAAGACACTTATCAGGACACTTAAAAGGATCTTAATAGAATTATATCGGTTCGGGTCAGTTTCCTTGTTTAATGGCATATCTATCTTTGTAGGTTATTTAATGTCAAAGCCATTGTCCTAGAAGAACAGTAGTAGTACTATCTAACCCATAGCTGGGAGGATAATGGGGGTTCATACCTTTCCCAAGGGCATTTTCCCGAAAGTAAACGTAGTAGCGCGACTGGAGTACGAACTCGCTTACTACGATTCCGCAGTCCATCGCTTTAACCATTACACTACGAGGACACCCCCTAGAATTATATAGACAAAACGTGTCTACATTATTGAATCAAATATGCTTAAATAAAGAACTGCAGCCCAAATACACACTCAGAGACACAAACGCACATACACACACGTGAATATATATATATATATTGAGAGACACAGAGAGAGAGAGAGAGAGAGAGAGAGAGAGAGAGAGAGAGAGAGAGTAAAAGTACGGATGCATTTCACATAGCATTAATACCCTTGGAAAAGGTAGGAATCCAATTTTTCTCCCTCCAACTATGGGTAAATAGTAGGGTAGACTAGGTTCTTCAGCCTTGCTGAGGCAACTAGTCTAGGAGAAGGAAAACTCTGAATTCAAACCTGTTAAACTCCGCTTGAAAATTGACCTTGTCTCATATCCTGCTCGAGCGGAGGGGTTGGGTAAATATGATAAAAGTACGGATGTAAGAACAAGACACATCAGATAAACTGGTCACATATTTACCATGACTTGTTATTTTGGCATTGGTTGTGTGCAATGTGTAGCAATGGCTTAGTGGTAGAGTTTCGTCTCTGTATTCTGTGGTCGCTGGCTCGATCTCCAGTTGGGGATATCACCGTATACACTGATGAGACCTAATGAAGTCGAAACAGCTGTACAGTGATCTGTATGTCGCGTGTAGTACTTGCCAGACTTTCTGATCATGGTAAGTCAATATATAATACGTAATCCTCCATTTAATGCAAATATATAATGACCGGACATTGGCCTAGGGGTTAGAGTGTTCGCCAACAGGTCGAGTCATACCAAAGACTCAAAAAATGGTACTTGGTGCTGCCTTGCTTAGCACTCAGCATTATAAGGTACGGGTCAAGGGTAAAGTGGAGCAATCCAGGGAAGGAGTAGCGCCCTCCCCTACACCTTGGTGTAGTAGCTATCGAAAAGGGAGCCTTCGGGTTACCCTCGACTATGGTCGCCAACTTACTTATATAATGACTAATGTGATGGACAGTGACATCGAAGTAAGAGAGTTTGAACTTCGATCGCCCTGGTACGTTCACTTTTTGATTATTATACTTTGAAAAGGCATGAACCCTTTCACCACTTAAGCTTTGGTTTAAATAATGCTGGGAGTATTTTTCTACAAGATTGATTTTGTCATTAAATAACACACGAAGGTTGATATGCCATTAAACACGGAAACTAAGATAGACTAAGAACTGAATTAAATCAATGAGATTTCATTTATGAATCATAAATTCATAATCTGAGACTTTAAATATGATACATGACTGGCAAATAAATAAGACTGGATATATATATATATATATATATATATATATATATATATATATATATATAGAATTAATGTCCAAAAGTGATTATTTGACCAGTTTTGTTTAAAGCCAAGTCAAAAGCGAGCATAGCTAATAACCCGATATACTCAATTGTCTGTTCGTGCTCATATCTGTGTGTGTGTGTGTGTGTGTGTGCACGCAAGCACATGTGCGAATTGTTTAATTTTAAATGTGTGGATCATTTAACTCATGAAAGATGTATTTAACCGTTATTAGCATATATACAAGGAAAGAATGCATAAATCAAATATACATCATCTTTACATCACATGCAAGGGTATACACATTGTAAACGTTAATCATTTGTGTACGTGCGTGTGTGAGTGTGTATGTGTAGCATCTCTCTCTCTCTCTCTCTCTCTCTCTCAATGTATATATATATATATATATATATATGATGAGAGAGAGAGAGAATTCAAAAGGATAACAACCACAAACACATATCAATTTTTGCCCAATCTGATGGTGAGGTTCCTGTAATGCTGGGGCTTTGCTGAATGCGGAGCACCCCTTTATTGCCATCGCTCCCACGTCCACTTTGGCTTGGAATGGTAGCACCTGATAGGGCCCTATCTATTGGTTAAATAGAACTAAACTGCATACTTATGCTAAATTGAATTTTTTCAATTAGAACTGTTTGAATAAATTGAATAGCTTGAAATAGAAATGTTTTAAACTGTGTACTAACATTTAAACTGCGTGCTTATGCTAAACCTAATTGTTTGAAATAGAACTGTTTTTTACATTGAAACTGTATTTACCCTAAACTGAATTGTTTAATGGAGAACTGTTTTGAAATTTAACTATGTGTAAATAAAATTTATATTCATACTAAACTGAATTGTTTGAATTAGAACTGTTTGATTAAACAGAATAGCTTGAGATAGAAATGTTTTTTGGCAATTAAACTGTGTACTCATGCTAAACTGAATTTTTAAAAAATAGAACTGATTATTTGTATAAAAATAGATTTTGAGATTAAATAACCTACAAAGTTGATATGCCACAAAACCCAAACAACCAACCACTTATCAATTTCATAACATTTCCATTTTAAGATAGTTTGGTAACTTGGTTTAAAGGCACATCAACCCTTGATAGTTATTTACTGCCAAATCCTGTTTATACACATATTATATATGATTTTATAAGTGAATTCTTTGTTGGTAAGATGTTCGAAACTAGCCAGATCTCATTTGCTTGCAGACAGTTTAATGGTTTTGATTATAGTCAATAATTATGCAGTTCTATTTTACACATAAATTGAGCTCTAAGAGGTACAACCACTCCTGGTCAGTGTGAATCAAGGAGTAATGGCACTGAAAAGGCACATCACATTCCTGAAAGCTCTAACACTTGCCTCGCCATCTGATTCAATTTATATCCCAGACACTCATTGAAAAGGGTTGGTCCCCTCTGCAGATACGCAGTCAGCGTATTTTACAGTTCCAATCGACGAGGCTGTTCATTTTAAGATAAAGTATGCATACACATACACTTGTATTTGTGTGTATTTTTCTACCCTTATTATATATATATATATACATATATATATATATATATATATATATATATATATATATATATATATATATATATATATATATATATAAAATACGCATATATATATATATATATATATATATATATATATATATATATATAAAATATGTATATATATTATCATCATCATGTCGTGCCGCCAGCACGGATATCCCTGACCCTCTCTCGCCACTCCTCCCTATCGTTCATCGCTTCTGCCAGGTCTTTAGGGCTACATCCTGTATCCTCACAGAGCTGCTGTCCTGCTTTTGTTCGGCCATATGAGGTGGGGCATAGGAGTACATCACTTATGAGCTCGTCCATATTTCTCTGTGTCCTGGATGTACGTATATATATATATATATACGTTTACTGAGGATTTATATTAGCTTGTATATATGACGTTTTTATCAATGTGTTTATAACTCTGTCTCTGTTTCTGTCTCTCTTTCTCTCTCTATCAATCTGTCACCCCCATTCTCTCTTTTTTCCCTCTTTGTTCTTTTTATCTATCACCAAATGATATTCGTCTGAAAATAAACATATTAGCGCGAGTGGAATTCAAACTCTCTTACTACGATGTCACAGTTGGTAAAAGATTTTGTGAAGTGGCTGCTTTTTGATTTGCTGTTCCCAAAAAACCTTTTGGTATTAAAAGACAATGTTGGTACGCTTTGAGTTAGAAGTAATGAAGCATTGGCGTCGAAACCGTGACTAACCCCAGTGTCATCATCTTATAAAGTCTCTATTGACTATACAACTGTTGTTTTGCTTTCAGCATCGTGTGTGTATGTGATAATAATAATAATAATAATAATAATAAGTTAATAATATATATATATATATATATATATATATACAAAAATTAAATATAAAATACCTATGTACATATATATATATAAAATACGTATATATATATATATATATATATATATACGTTTTATATATATATATATATATATATAGACAATGCTGGTACGCTTTATGTTAGAAGTAATGAAGCATTGGCGTCGAAACCATGACTAACCCCAGTGTCATCATCTTATAAAGTCTCTGTTGACTATACAACTGTTGTTTTGCTTTCAGCATTGTGTGTGTAAGTAATAATAATTTTAAAAAAAATAAATAAATTCATATATTTATATATATATATATATGTTGTAGGAAACTTACCCATCTCACCATAATGGACTCTTCTCACCATTATTAGTACTGAGAGATTTGGCTGCCAGAGGCGGATCCCTATCGGTGTTATCCGAACAGTATGAGACTCCTTACCCTTTCTATGTAACTCTCCCTTTCTTGTGTAATATAATCTGTCATCTAATATCCGTGTTTGTGTTTTCATTAGTGACCCTTTCCGGGGCCACAACAATATATGTGTATATTTATATATATATATATATATAAATTTATGTAAGTCTTTATCACTTTGGCCATGATTTAAATTGTGCAGATATATGTCAACAAATCAATTCTGGGCCAATTATTCACCTATTACGAGAAGTTCTTTTTACGTAATAGTTAAACTTAAGTGAAAAATAATCTCACCAATTTAGATTCGACTGTACATCATCTAGCTATATATCATCATCATCATCATGTCACGCTACCAACATGGATCTCCTTGACCCTCTCTCCTCACCAGCCCCTATCATCCATTGTTACCGGGACCTATCACATGTACGAGCAAAGTTTGGACGACCAGCTAGAACCTATCAACAGCAGCTCTGTGCCGATACAGTATGTAGTCTGGAAGGCTTGCTGGGAACGATGGACGATAGAGACGAGTGGTGAGGGAGGTTCAGGAAATCCATGCTAGTTAGCATGACATGATGATGATGATATTTCCAAACTAATATATATATGAGGTTTTTATTAATGTATTTATACCTCTCTCTCTCTCTCTCTCTCTCTCTCTCTCTCTCGTCCTTTCTATCACCCTCATCTAATATATATATATATATATATATATATATATATATATATATATATATGTTGTATAGCCACAATCATAATGATATCAATCCAACAGTACATATACAAATGCAAATACAGGGAAATACAAAACACAGGCGACTCCGTTGTTCAGGTACGAACGCATTTATTAACTTCTGATTTCATTTCTTCGACACAAAGAGAGAGACAATTCTTCAAAGTCTTTCGTAATCATACTATGCTAACAAAACTCCAACGCTCAGCACATCTCGTGGTTCAATCTCAATTTCTTAACACCCTGGTCGGACCCCAACTTCACAACACCCTGGTCGGACCCCAACTTCACAACACCCTGGTCGGACCCCAATTTCACAACACCCTGGTTCGGACCCCAACTTCACAACACCCTGGTCGGACCCCAATTTCACAACACCCTGGTCGGACCTCAACTTCACAACACCCTGGTCGGACCCCAACTTCACAACACCCTGGTCGGACCCCAATTTCACAATACCCTGGTCGGACCCCAACTTCACAACACCCTGGTCGAACCCAACTTCTCAACATCATGGTCGAACCCAACTTCTCCGCACCATGGTCGAACCTCAACTGAATCTTTTTTCAAAATCTTCCAAATTCTCAGCCCATCTCTTCTGGGCATGACGTCATCCACACTCCAGCCTCATTTCCTGTCTGGGGTTTATTATGACAATGGTGATCGTCATATCCTTTGCGTGCGAGCGTAAACTGCACCAATTGACTACCCACCTAAACTCTTAACCCGAATAGTTCAAAGTCCAACCAAACTGAATGATAAAATATAATTAATGAAAAATGATGGAAATAAAAAAAATCATTCCTTAATTATATAAAATTCCTTAATTATATAACATATATCATAAAATATATTACATAACATATATATTATAACACACACACACACACACATATATATATATATATATATATATATATATATAAATTAACGCCATCTCTGTTCCATTGCAGAGAGACAACTCTCGCTCAAAAGGAGACTCTAAACTGTAAAAGGTGATGAGGACGTAGTTCTAAGCTTGTTAAACGAAGAGACGAGAAACTGACTATTTCCAAGCACCGGTGATTCAGTGTCTACGCACTTTTATCTTAAATATATGCGCTCTATCAATGATATTGGATTCTCTTTATCTATCTATCTATCTATCTATGAGAGTCATTCAATAAACAAGGAGAATCTATCTATCTATCTATCTATCTATCTATCTATCTATATATATACAATACATACACACACATGCACAAACCTTTGTATAGTGCTTTGTACCACGTGACTTCCGGTATCGTAGAGGTATAAAAGACGTCGTGTTTCTCAAGCAAGATCTCGGTCAGTTGTAAGACCAACTTCGGACGTAACACCCACAGCACGAGACTCTATATTATTTCTTGGACTGTACCAATTGGGTTAATAAATAATTAACTCTTTATTTCACAGTGTATCTCTTCCTTACCATGCGGTTCATTGGCCTAGTGGGTAAAGTGTTCGCCAATGGCCCGGGAGAGCTGAGATCAATCCCAGGTCAAGTCATACCAAAGACTTAAAATGTTACTTGATACCTCCTTGCTTAACATTCAGCAATATAAGGTACGTATCAATGGTAAAGTGGAG
>CAUZXS010005296.1:165000-172658 GCA_963585895.1 Sepioteuthis lessoniana | reverse complement strand
GGGTGAAACATTCATGTTGATAATACATCAACTAGAAATATCATAATATTGTAACAAAGGAATTCTTAATTGCTCAATAATTACATCAAGTTACAAACAGCAATCAATGTGGTTGCGAATGCATATTTTGAAAATATAAAGGCAACGTCATTTCTCTACTCCTTATAGAGAGAGTAAGTTTTGTTACACACACACACACACACACACATATATATATATATATATATATATATATATAATCACTATGTTTTGGAGGTGGTATAAACAGGTAAGGATGGACTTGTTCTATTATTCAACTTTTTAGAAGCTTCAAAATCTCCTGAGACAGTGTAAAAGTGTGTTTTACTACAAGATAATACGTAGTATGAAATGCCAGATTTACAGGTTAAATCATCTACGTCTTGGTACAACCGATATCTCATTATATATATATATATATATATATATATATATATATATATATATATATATATATATATATATATATATATATTGATGTGATTTGATCTTTCTGTCTTCATCGTTATTTTCCGTTTATGATGTTCCGTTTTCTTCTCTTGTTTTTCTTCATCTTTTTTCCCTCTTTCTGTCTGTTTCTATCAAAGCTCGTACTTCCCAGGCATTTTTACATTGAATAGCTTACCTATCCTTCAATTCCACTGACCATTTTTCACTCTTCTCTGTCTGTATAATCAATTCCCACTATCTTCTAAATCTCTAACTAGTTCCTACATACATACATACATACATACATACATACATATATATATATATATATATATATATATATATATATGCATGCATGCATGCATGGTTGTATTTATAAAATATGAAAATCAAAATATTAAGAGGATTTATTATTTATATGAATTTTGCCAATGTTTCACTCTCTATGACCATCTTCAGAGGTAAATAATATATATATATACGTGGTGCATTAAATAAATTTCCAGACTTTTTTGTACGGGCATTTAAAATTGTCGTAGACTCTTGAAAATTCACAATGCTATTGCTATACATCTTATGAGATGACTGACCAATTTTTATGCTTTCAGCTTCAAATGAACTGCTACACCAGAAATTGGAATACACCCTACAAATCCCTGATCGTCACAGCTGGTGAATTTCAAAAATGTAATCTGGACGTGAGGACACTTTAGAAGAACAATATGCAATAAAATTCTGTTTTAAACTTGGAAACGTATGGAATGCTTCAGATTGCTTTTGGAGCATACTGCTTGAATCGAGCATCAGCTTTTGAGTGGCATAAGAGATTCAAAGAAGGCAGGGAGTCTGGGAGGGATGATGAGAGGTGTGGGTGGAGTTAGGAAGTCAATACACTAGAGTTGATTGGCGTAAGGGTTAGGGTTAGGTTTACTATGTTGAGGTTTTAAGGGAGTTCAGGAAGAGATTCCTTGGGAAGAGACCAGCACTCTTCAAATCGGGTCAGTGGCATTTCAACCAAGAGAATACACCAGTCCACAACTCCATCCTTGTAACAGACTATTTGACCAAGATGGGCATCAAGACAGTTCTTCACCCTCTTATAGTCCAGACCTTGTTCCCTGTGACTTTTGGTTATTCCCTAAGCTCAGTGGCTGTCGTTATGAGACAATGTAGATGAAAGAGGCTGTGACAAAGGTCATTGACATGCTCACACAAAAGGACTTCCATGTGGCCTTCCAGAAGTTGTTGGAACAGTAAAACAAGTGCATTGCAGCCGGAGGAGATTACTTCGAAGGGGACTAGAGTTTCATGTGTATACTATCAATAAAATTGTCCATACGAAAAAATGTGTGGAAACTTACGTAATGATCCTCGTATATATATATATATATATATATATATATATATATATATATAGGTATAAGTCCTGTTATATTTTTCTTCGTGTTTTTGGTTTACATCAGAAACGCAAAACAGGATGGAAATAAATTTATAATCTTAAAATAACCGGTCTTTGGTTTTCCTTTAAAGAATATACATACATATATATATATATATATATATTTATATATATATATTTGCTGATACGGAAATTTAGTCTTGCGTGATACATAAATAAACTCATTTATTAGAGGAATTTTCAAAATCTGTCTATGTATAGCTTTTTTAGCTATAAAATATGTAAAATATCTAAGTTCATATATTAACGTCGGTATTTTGATATATTTCAATGTCTGTATATCTATGTTGATACAAATGCATTTAAAATTCATATAAAACAAATTGTAAAAGTTAAGCAGAGATACAAATTTATATCTTATTATTCTTTTTCTTAATTGGCCGAAGAATTAGATAATTTTTTTTTTCATTTTATTTCTGATGCTTTTTATTGCATGCTCATCAGTTTTTTACCATCTTTAGTCAACAACGGGAAACATAACTAACGAATAAATGTCCAACCAGCTTTGAACTTGCATTCCTTGTATTTCGAGTCTAAGATTGATAAGGTCAATTCGAAAGTTGATAGCATCAAAATTGTTTCTGCAATGTTATCTTTATCCCCACTTCTTCCTGTGTGCTGCAGCAGACTCTGCTTTTCTTTTTTCCTTTCCTATTATGGTTAAATATTAACATAATTTCTATCATTTATGTATTACATTTTCATTTTTTGGCCTTGCTTCAGGTCTTTTTCGTACCTTGCCCGTTGTTCTTTTCTTTTTGTTCCCCTATTGCCTATTTTGGGAACCCGGTCAGCTAGACTGCATTTCTGCTGAGGGGTAAGATTCCCCCAACGAGTGTCCTGTACATGACACTAAACAATCTGATGGTGAGTCTCGAGTAATCCTGGAGCATTAGGGAAAGCGGAGTACCCTTTTATTGCCATCGCACCCAGGTCCATTCTGTCCCAGAGTGGTAGTACCTGATAGGGTTCTATAGATTGGTCAAACAGAACTAAACATTGTACTTATGCTAAACTGAATTGTTTAAAATAGAACTATTTTGATATTTAAACTGCACTTTTATTGGTGTGAATAGAAGTGTTTATATGTATAAATATGGATTTGGCATTAAATAACCTACAATGGTTGATATGCCAGAAAGCTAAACCAAACCAAACCTATTTTGGTCTTTTTTCTTCCTTTGTCTCCACTTCCGGACATATAGTGTCTTTGCTTTCACATTGGTTCTTTTATTTTATTGTCCCCTCTTTTAGTATCTTCCTTCAGTTGCCTCCACTTCTGGTATTTTTATTTTAATGCCCCCACCCCTACATGTGTTTTCTGTTTTGTCTTGTTTTGTTTTTTCTTTTGTTTTTTTCTTTTGTTTTTTTTTGTTTTTTTTTTTTCTTTTACATTATTGTTCTTTTACATTATTTTCCTCCACTTTTGATGTTTTTTTATACTTTGGCTTTACTTCTTACCTTTTTTTTCTTTTTGTACTTCCTTCCACTTCTTGTTCCCTTCTTTCTTTTTCTCCTCTTTTGGTCTTGGTATTGTTATTGATGATATTTTTTCGCTCCATTTCAAGTCTTCCTTCCCTTGTCTCAAATTTTGGCCTTTTCCTTTATTTGGCTCACCTTCTTTTTTTTTTTTTTTGTATTCTGTTTATTTGTTTTTGTTTTCCGGCCACCCAATCTAGTCTGTTTTTCTTTCTCTTGTTGTCACGTCTGGTCTTTAAGGATTCTTTGTCATTTTTCAGTTTATCAATATTTTTCTTTCTCATACGACAAATACCTTTCTAATTTATCTCACCATTTTGATTACTTCTCCTGGATTAGGTATTCTCTCTCTCTCTCTCTCTCTCTCTCTCTCTCTCTCTCTCTCTCTCTCTCTCTCTCTTATTTTGCATTCGTTTTTACCACTGCCAGTTTCGTTTTCGTTGGATATCCTTCAAATTCCCTTTCCTATTTTCATTTTATTTAGTTGTGGTCTAATCCCCCCCTCTTTCTTTCTCCTCCACCCTCTCTCTCTCCCTATCTCTCTATATATATCTCTCTCACTCACACACTCACTCACTCACTCACTCTATCTATCTATCTATCTATCTATCTAATCATCAACTTTTTTGTTGGTCTCTCTATCTTCATTTCATCTTTATTTATCTAACCATTCTTCATTTGTTTCATTTTTTCTTTTTTCTTTCAATTTCCAAGTCTTTTGTTTTTGTTTTTGTTTTCTGATTGTTACTATATTTATCTCTCACTCTCTAGTCTTCTATCTTTTATTTTTTCTATGCTCCACCGATCTTAATCACTTGAAAGAAAATCGTTTTCAGATTCTAATACAAATACCAGCATCAGTTGACGCAAGGGAAGAGAGATGAAACAGCCAGACTATATAAAGGCCGAATAGAAATCGTTTTAAACTGAATGCTCTGAGGAATATAAAATTTCGTTTTGAACATAATTCAGTCAGCAATTTAATCTTTCTTGTAAATGGTTTCTTGGCAAAGTTCTTCAGGCGAGAAACAACCATGTAATTAATAACAACTGCATTGTCACTGGAGCTAATTACAATCTTTATAGGATTTTTCTAATTAAGAAAACAGTTTATTTGTATTTATCATTTATTTTGAAATATTACTATGCAAGGTTTATTATTTATTTGTTGCATTTAATATAATTTTAACTATAACTTGGTTTCTTTATACTCTTAAGTACAGGAATATCTGAAGTGCTGATACGATTTCGATTCCAGGGAATGTTAGGTTTTGATTTTGGGGAACGTTTTTCACATAAATACATGCAATTTTTCACGATGACGTTTTTCAAAGCTTACTTGCCTAAGAGCAATATTCAAAATGCTAGTCTCGCTAATAACCATTTTTCTCATTCGGTATCCATTTGATATTACTTTATCAGTATATTCTAAGTATCCTATTAACGGCGCTGATTTAATTTTGGTTTTTATTTCATGAGATTAGGGAGGAAACTGAAATATAAATAATGATGAATTTTTAAGATATCACTTTGTTATTTACACAACTTGGTAGCAGAAAGCGGCTTCTTAAATAACACTAGAAAAATTTTGCTCGATATCAGAATACCCATCTCAATTTCAAGACGATTAGAAATTCACTTAACTATTCATGCAACAAACAAACGTATCATTTGGCGCACCAACCATTGAGAAGGAAATTAGTCTCGCAAGTAAGCGCAATTGAACTTCATCCGTATTAAGTGATTTTTTTAAAACTAATGTTCAACTAATTTCAGCATGGTAACAATGAAGTATGAATAATACTTTCGTTAAGAGGAGGAAATCTATTGCCATGAAGTAAAATCTCAAAATAATATTGAGCTTAAGTAACATTTTTGCTTTGCGATGAGCCAAGCAGAACTCTATCAGAAAAAGCGGATCATATCTCTCTCTCTCTCTCTCTCCCTCTCTCTCTCTCTCTCTCTCTCTCTCTTCATATATATATATATATATATATATACCGGAAAAGTGCATAAATGATTGAATAAAACAAAGTTCTACAAATTCAATAAATTTTAGTTCTTTTATGTGAGTGAAATGTTTGTTGATAAATAACAAAAGTTACAATGATTTTTTGAAAGAATTTAAAGCCAGAACATTAATATAAGTGTCAAATGAACTTATTAGCAGCAGCAGTAGCAGAAGAAACTGGGATATTAGTTTAAGATTCATTGTGGATAAAAAGGTAAAGAGAAAAATAATTACGGGATTTTGAAGTAAAATATATTCCCACTCAAGAGAAATAAAGAGGGAAGTTGAATTGAAATAAAAATGAATATATCTTCTGAAGGTTTACTAAATCGATTTAATTATAAGATGTAGGTAGACTTCAAATTGATCTACGTGGGCTCCAAATAAGATCTACGTTGGTTCCAAATTAGCAAAAAGTAAATGATTTGAATTGGTTAAAAATGTTTCTCTTACAAACAAGAAGGGACATATTTCTTTAATTAGATTGATCTTGTATCCTTCAAAATTTTGACACAATTCAAATATTATCGCCTGCCATCTTTAGAAAATTCAAAAAAGAATGGTGTCAAAAGAAAAAAGGCGCCGATTGGTCAATGAATTAAAAAAACACATATAAAAATTACACCTTCCCGAGTTAATCTTAAAGCAAAAATTAATATTTTGTGTGACGCCACAAGGTAAATTTCAAAGCAGTGTAAAGCTGGCTATAAATGAGGAGGTGCCCGTGGTGTAATGGTTATCGTTGTAGGAAATGGACACGGCGACACGGGTTCAAACCCTGAACGAGACTGATTGCATTTCACATAGCACTAATACCCTTGGGAAAGGTATGAATCCAATTATTCTCCCTCCAGCTATGGGTAAATAGTATTGAAGACTAGGTTCCTGCCCGAGCGGTGGGGGGGGGGGATATAATAAATGAGAGTTTTCCTTTTTCTACGATGATAATGTTACATATTGACCCTCGATCGAGCCGTCAATCAAGAGATGCACCAGTGTAAATAAGCGGAAGACGGTGGTCGTCAAACTAAAATATAACAAGGACACAGACGGCTTGAGTCAGTTGGAGATAGGATGCTTGCGGAGTGAGAACCAGATCCAGACAGAGGGCTTGGGCCCTCAGTGACCCATGGTTGAGCAGCCCAGCCAGGATGCGAAAGAAGTGCTGCTATGGTCAGAAGAACTTTGTCGCAGTCTGTCCCCGTCTCCAACTCACCTCTCACACACAAGAAACATCAGCGTTTCGAGAACAAAGTGTGATAGGTATATTTTTATAAAGAAGTGTGTTCGTTCGTTCATTGAAGTTTGTCAGTATGTTCTTCCGCTTATATTTGTATATGTATATGTATTATGAGTATACAACAATAACCATTAAGCCAAGCATGCATATATATATATATATATATATATATATATATATATATATAGTAAGCATGTGTATTAAAATAAAAATGAAGAACTGCAAATATATATATATATATATATATATATATATATATATATATATATATATATATATATATAATAAAGCAGACTTAAATGTTTACTTTACAACCAAGAGCTTGTAACAAAAAGAGAAGGAATATATTACTATGAATAGAAAATCAAGATAATGTATTTAGTAAGGTAAGTTTTGATTTCGAATCTTATCTCTTTTTGATGAACTTATCTGGACACAACCTCTTCGTAAGCAAAGGGTCGTCTCTATTTGCAATATTGCAACATAAAAAAATGCAACGGATGAAGAAATGATTTTGTAAATAGTCAAAAATACTTAAGAGACAAAAGTTTTCATTTTTCCGCTGGAGTTTATTTTGTGTTTGTTTAGGAATTTTGTGATGGATGAAACGCCAATGAATCTAAATATTTGAGTTTAACAAAAACTTTAGGTAAAAAGGAAATTTAATAGACTGCAGTAATTAAAAGTGATTTTTAGTGTTTATGCTTTTTTTTTCCTAAGATACAAATATAAAGAGACCCATTACAAATCGAAGTCATTATAAAGTCATGTTCTATAATACAAGACTGTTGACAGTGACAGCAAGACGAGGCACGACGGATTTATCTATGAAGCTAAAATTTCATATATATATTTAATATATAGGTTCCTCTTGCTAAGAGGAATGATTCTATCTAGAGATGTTTATTTATTATATTCAGCCCCGTCTATCATAGGCCTAAAAATATGTGATAGTCATCATAGATTGAGATCGCTACAATAACCTTGGTCTATATTCAAAGACTCGGCCAGAGTTTGGCTGC